>QEPC01013568.1:2365438-2443529 GCA_003113815.1 Sphenodon punctatus
GAGAGAGAATGTGTCATGGTAATAATGTGACACATGAAATATGGTCTGATGGGAGCATTACGCGCACCTGGTGCACATAATCCTCTCCAGGGTCAGCCCTAATGTGTCCCTGCTGGCTTTCACCAGCCAGGATGGGTAATGATCTAATTCACATGTAGTGACTCTGACATCCCCCGCATCACCGGGAGTCACCAATTGAAAATCATTCCACAAACTGTGACCAGACAGGGCATTTCTAATCTATGGCTCTGCCACTGCCCTCAAAGAGGTAGAGTCGAAGTTGTGTTCAACGTGAGCAATTTTATCTGCAAAATATGCCATAAACATGTCACAGTGGGCACTGGATGCCTCCTGGAGACAGGCTGGACTGGCCAAACCCCTCACCACCTGGAAAAGCTCCGTTGGACACAACTTTGCAGATGCTATGACGGTAGCAAAGAACCTCCTCTTTGCTGCCCACACAGCCACAACATAGTCCTTCAAAAACGGCACAATCTTTCAAAAATGGTTGCCTTTGGTGCAAGTATGACACCACCGATACTCTAACTGCCTCTCCTCATGCTTCAGCTGCCCCAGGTCCTCTGTAAACCATGGGGATCTGCGGTGCCGAAACACTGGGAGCAGATGCCTGAGAGTCACCTGATCAATGGCCTCAGCCAAACAGCCATTCCAAAAGGCCATAAGGTCATTAATGGAGAAGCTGTCAAGGTCTATGGGCATCTCGCCCAGAGCAGTCAGGAGCCCACTAGGTTCCATAAGTCTCCAGGGGTGGACCATTCTAATAGGTCCCACACCCCACCAGGGGGGATGGTGCACCAGGATGGGAGCTCACAGGAGGTAATGATCAATGACAAGGGTGCACTGACAACACCTCCAACCATCAAACCCCCCTGCCTCAAGGTCATTGCAAAAAATCAGGACCAGAGTATGCCCCCCCCTCCCCCATGTGTCGGGCCCACTACCACTTGGGACTAGTCCATGGTTGCTATGGCAGCCATGAACTCCTGTTCTGTGCCACATAATCTGGCCTCGGTGTGGAAGTTGAAGTCCCTAAAGTTTGTAAGTCTGGGGGACCTCAGGATCAACCCTTAGAACAGATCCACTAGATCAGTTGAGATGCTGCTGTGCAGTGGGGTGCACGGTACACCTGCAGCACCCCCAATCTGTTCCCAGCCAAATCAAACACAAGATGGAGGCCCTCTATCCCAGATGTGGTTTGCACTGAAAGCCTCCTAGCTCACAATCCATCCCAAAATCCACCACCCACCACCCCTCCAGTGTCTGCTGATGTTGAATGGATTACCTGGCTGGCATGAGGTCAGCCAAAATCAGCCCCAACTCTTTGTCCAGCCAGGTCTCCATAATGCATACAAGGTCAGCAGCCCACTCCAGGATCAAATCCCGGATGACAGATGACTTAGGTACTGACCTCAATTTTAACAGTACCAGTGTCAAGCTGGGAGGCCCCTAAGATCTCAACCTTCTGCCCACTTGGCCTAGGGGGAGCCAGAAGAGGGACAGGAACTAACCACCTGTCCCTTCTCTCATGATGACATTGCCTCCCCCAGGACCATACTTCCCCCACCCCATGACAACCCCTACTGGTGCGTCCTCCCATCGGATCTCCCCCAGCCCAGCCCCCACCCCCCAGAGGCACCTCCGCAAGGGTGGTTATAGTTTATATTTTACTGTATTTTTATTGTATTGAACTTTTTATATTTTATTATGTGAACTGCCCCAAGCTTCCTGAGGCAGGAGGTCAGGATATAAATAAATAAATAAAGATCAGAAATCCGAAGTATGGCTCAGAAGGGGAATGTCAGATGGTTTGTCGAAGCACCCCCAATCAAGAGTCAGACACCAAAGTTGGGTTAATACTTGGCTGCACTCTTTATTAACAACCAATCATAACGAATTGAACGACGGCCGGTGGGGGCAATTGCACCAAGCAATTTGGGTCCAGTATGCTAACTAATATCTTAACTTATTAACTCTTGTACTGGCCTGGATGTGCCTTCCAGTGTCAGTACCCATGACGCAACAGTCCCCTCCTTCGACAGCGCAACTGCAAATGGCCGAAAGGAGGGACAAGTCCAACTGTGGGCATGAGTAAGGAGTCTCATGCCCACAGGGTGTGAAGACAGTGCTTGTCCCTACTCACCCTGCTAAGACACCGCGCTCAGGTTGTGACCCCAGTGAATGCTGTGCCCGCATTACACCCGAGGTCACCTCCCCATCTCTTAAGGCCATGACTCAATATCTTAACTTATTCCTATTTAACCTATAATATCATACTAGACCCCTGCCACAAAGGAGTGGTCAATCAGAACCACTCCGCCCCCCCCCACCACCACCACCTAAAACAATAGGGATTCCAGATGCCCAGCAAAGGCAGCCAAATACAAGTTATTTCCCACTTGGGACAAGTGAACCCTGTCTTGTCGATAGAGTTCGGGTCGGGTATGCACAATTCCTGGATGTTTAATGACAGTCCCCTCTAATGTAGTTACCCATTTTCCTATTTCTCTGTTAATGTTTCTTCTGGTTTTATCTATCCTACCTGACTTTTCAGCCCTGGGCTATTATTGCATGAAAAACTGCTTTTCTACAAATAAAACTAGAATTTGACTGCAAGAAGTATTGGTGCTATAGCTCATTGTGTTTTTCCAGTGTTAGCTTTTAGTGTTGTATATGATATTTTGGGTTTGGGGGGGCTACTTCAGGGGACCTTAATGTCTGTCAGAAGACACAGGAAGTTGTAAGCTCTACAGCTAAGCAGGTTTCCATTGGCACACATATTCTGGCTGCAGGGGGAAATGCGCAGCCAGAATATGTGCGGAGACTGGCCGGTGAAAGGCAGAGACGCGCAGGAATGTAGAGCTCAATTTCCTGCTCTCCATACCTGCACGTCTCTGCCAGCAAAGCTGTGCGCGCGTGGGGCTTTCAGACTGGCCGATCCCTGCACATATTCTGGCTGCGCAATCTCCCCTGCAGCCAGAATATGCACCCGGCGGGGGGGGGGGGGCATGTCTGAAAGTGGCCTTGGTTACAAAGTCATGAGTTCAAATTCTGGGTAGGCCATGGATTTGTGTGGCTTGAGGCAAGGCCCACTGTCTCTCTTAAAGTTTTCCCATTTTGAAAAATTTATATAATATGTATTTGACAGGGATTTTTCAAGACAGGCTAATAGGCCAACTCATTATTTCTTTACCCAAGTGAGTAACTCATTGGAACAACTTATCTGAGAGTATTTGTCTCAGTCTTGAGCTCCATCTAAGTGTAGCCTCTGCGTACTGCTACTGACCATAAAAAAAACCCAAACCCTCAATGCTCCCTATTATTAGTGCTCTCTGGAAAAAACACTACTATTAGATACTTAAGCCCACAAGTCTAAGATTGCGTCTCAGCTTCATTACATTTACTGGGAATACTTGCCAGCAAGTGGCTTCTAGACTGTGATTTTGTCATAAATTTGTCTCAAGACCCTGTTATCCCATTGTTAGAGATAATCCCCCCAGGCTGTTGTGATAAACCGTACTATATGCATGTCTGCTTACTTAATACAGCCAACTGCTTCTACTGCTGCTTGTAGCGTTTTAGTTAATATATTAGACTTGTGGTGTGTAAATAAGCTTGCCTGAATCTCCTTGGCTTTTGACTTTTCTTGAGCAGTGAGTATGTTACCGCTCAAAAAATATCCTTAGTAGAAGCTGCCCTCTTTACTGAAAAGTTTTGTAAATTTCATTGAAGTCCTGTCTCTCCATAACATCTTGCAGTCTGCTATGAACAGTGACTCTTTTTTAAAAGGTTGCATATACTTTGTCCAGTTCCAGACACACACTTAACCCAATTCTGAGCAGGGCCAAAATCTTTTCAAAATGCTACTTGAGCTAAGTCCGAGCGTGCAGGTCTAGATAATGCACACCATTTGTGTTTGAATGTGTTTCATTTCCCCCGATATTTTATATTGGTGGGTTGGGGCCAGCCTATGTTCACTTACCTCTTGAAGACCCATTGGTTTAATTAAAAAGGCCCCGGGCCATTAGGCAGAGCTAAACTACTCATCTTGTTGAGGTGGTGGTGATAAATGCAATGCAGCACACACACTTGTGGGTTCACCACAGGGAATTCTAGCCATCTGCCAAAAAGTGAAGTGATGCAGTGGTTTATAAAAAAAATAAAAGGAGAGGTTTTCAGTGACCCCAAATGAAATTTTTGCTTTTAAAAATCTATCCCTTTGCTACTTTATGAACCCAATAAAGTTGTCTTTACCCAATGCTTATGAAGGACATACTGTACTGTGAGTATTCAGTGAATCGAAGAAAATGTCTTGCATAATACAGTACGACAGTACACACCCATTGGAGGTGAACAGTGGCAACACCTGTATTAAGCTCCCTTATACTTAATTATGAATTAATAAAGCCAAAAGAGAGTGAGAAATCTTTTAGCACAGTCCCCCCCCCCCCCCCCGATGGAAGGGGGAGGGGGAGCACCGGGAGCACAGCAGCAGGAAGGGGGTCAGGCAGGTATTGCCTGGAGCCCTTGGAGCTGCTGCACCCCCTCCCCCCCACCAACAGTGTGAGAGCCCCGGCTGGGTCTATGTGTGGTGCAGCTCCGATCAGCACCACGGCAAGTGGTGAGGTTGGGAGGGGCAGGGCTTTACCAAGGACTGGCTAGGGCTCTCGCGCCCCAGGTGTGTGCTGTGGGGTTCGGGGTCTGACCACCCGGGCATGCAGCAGCTCCAGGGACTCCAGGCAATCCCCACCTGGTTCGCTATGTCTGCTTCTGCATTTTCCCGTTTGTTGTACATTCACAGTTCCTCATTTCATTTCCTCAATCAAATAACCAACTGAAGTATTAACAAGACCCATCATTAATGGTTAATCTTTTTAACAAATTTTTTAAATGAACAGAGAGAGCCTGCTGTCCCAGCAGATGTTTCCATCTCTAAGAGCGCATTGTATTCTCGGATTGGCACCTCAGAAATAGAAAATACTTCAGGCCTGCGTTACCAGCAGCAAGACCTGGATTCTGCACTACGAGTCGCCAGAGAGGAGGTAACTGTGCATAAGAATCTGAAAATGCTAAATAACATCTTTTGGTCATGTACGTATTTCTTGGGGTTTTTTTCTCAAAGCCTGTTCATCTGTGTTCGACAATCTCTGTGTGTGAATCTAGGGAAGGGTGGGATATAAATTTAAATAAATAATATTTCTAACTTTAATCGTGCCCAGCTACCTACAATCAACATATTTTGAGACTAGTCTAGGGTAGATTATCACACTATGGCCCTTTTCACACAGACACTCCTAACGCTGATAAAATGGGTGTTACATTTTATTATACATGTTGCAGGGCTGCATGTATGCTCTAATGGGTGCCCTGCAACATGTATAATAAAATGTAACAGCCATTTTATCAGTGTTAGCGTGTCTCTGTGGAAAGGGCGTATGATAAATATTGTTCGCTTTCATTCATCTGCCCAGTGTCTGTCTAACTAAAGGAATTGTGATGTACCTACTTTTCTCCCATGCCTGATAATCTGTTTCCTCTTTCATGCATCAGATTGTAGCCAAGGAAAGAGAAGTGTCGGAATGGAAAGAGAAATATGAAGAGAGCAGAAGGGAAGTGATGGAAATGAGGTGAGGTTTTTGTAGACATGGGTCAATAATGATGAACTGAATCGCTGTAACATTCATAAGCATTACTACCAATTTCTTGTTTGTGCCTATTTCTACATTTTTGTGGTTAATCCTAAACTGTATTCTATGGGGGGGGAGGGGCGTTGTGTTTTTGTCTTTGCTCTTCACTATGGATAAAATTCACCTCCATTTAATTCCCATCCATTAACCAGCTAAGTCACGTTAAACCTTCACAATGAGGTTTAAGTAGTCTTTTGCTGGTTTTCTGCATGAGACATTTCCCCTTCTTCAAGCAGGGTGGATTTGCTGTGATTTGGCATATAAATTATATGGCAATGTTCCTGTTCCCCTGGTTGAATGGGGGCACCTGCACTTTCAGTAGCATGCTAACAAGTGCTTATTTAAAATTCAGTTACTCAAACAGACGTGCTAGCAGAACTCAGTCATGTAACTGATCATGGACTACAAGTGCAAACCGGCAAAGCAAGTTTTTTGAACTTCCTAGTAACAAGTAGCTGGAAAGTTCTGGGCAGTATTCCCTGTTAAACTGAGGCCATTTTTTAATGTATTTATTTTTTTTAATTCCTATTTTTATGCTGCCCTTCCTGCACAGGCTCAGGGTGGTTTACAATAATAAAAACAGAATTAAAAAGCCATTAAAATCAATGGGTGTTCTTAGACAAGCACCTCCACACCCATCACCCCACCATCATGCATCTTGCAGGGCTGCATAGGGTGCCAGTGTGGCCCTGTAACATGCATGATGGGTGGGTAATAGGTGGGGCGGCGCTTGTCTAAAAAAAACTCAGATAAAAACCCACCCCTACACCTCCCACCCAATCCCATCTCACCCTATCCCTGCCTGCCAAATGCCTGGCCAAATAAAAAGGTCTTGCATCGTTTCTGGAAGATGAGCAGCTTTGTGCTTAGGCGGACCTCCAAGGGGAGGGAGTTGTATAATCGTGGGGCAGCCACCGAGAACGCCTCCCTGAACACCCTAGTCATGAAAACATCACGGGGAGATGGTACCTGCAAGAGAGCGTCCCTGGCTGACCTCAGGGACTGTGAAGGGACGTAAGGGAGGAAGTGCTCTTTCAGATACCCGGGGCCCAAACCATTTAGATTAAAACTGGTGCCTTGAATTGTGCCTGGAAGCTATCAGCAGCCAGTGCAGACTCTGGAGCACCAGTGTGATGTGCTCCCGACGATCTATCCCAAAAGAAAGCAGGCCGCTGCGTTCTGTACCAACTGCAGCTTCCGAACAGTCTTCAAGGGCAGCCCCACGCAGAGCGTATTGTAGTAGTCTAGGTTACAAAGGCATGGATGACGATGGCCAAATCTGATAGAAACGGTCGCAGCCTTCTCACCAGATGCAATTGGTAAAAAGCACTCCTGGCCACCTCCACGTCCTGACAATCCAGGCACAGCAGTGGATCGGAGGGCACCCCAAGGCTGCGAACCTGAGTGACCAAAGGAGGCTGGACCCCATCAATAATAGGGGTCCCTATGTTTCCCAGTTCACATGGCCGGCCAACCATCATCACTTCGGTCTTGTCTGGATTCAACTTCAATTGGCTTGCCCACATCCAGTCTCCAATGGCAGCCAGGCACTGGGTAAGCACCGAGACTGCAGGACCTGGGTCAGATGAGAAGGTTAAAGAGAGAGAGCTGAGTGTTAACAGCATATTGATGGCACCTTACTCCAAATCTCCAAACGATCTCAAATCTCCTTCCCTAAAAAAGGGAGGTTAGAGACAATGTAATAGCTGGCAGGGGAGTCAACAGCAAGAGATGGTTTCTTGAGACCACCTCAGTTTTAAGGCTGTTAGGCACCCTGCCTTCCCAAAGGGAGGCATTGACAACCCCATTCAGCAATGCCCCCAATGTCTCCCAGCTGGCTTTCACCAGCCAGGATGGGAATCTAGTTCATAACTGGTCAGCCGCGCACACACACCCGTCAGGTGCATCCTCTGCGTCGGTGGGCAAGATCGATCAAAGATGTTCCAAGTAAACTGGACAAGACTGAGCCTCCTCAACCCCAAAATCTGACCCTGCACCCAAAGTAGCAGTGCCCAAGTTGAGCCAAATACAAGCGACTTTATCTGCAAAGTAGGTGGCAAACTATCTCACAGTGGGCAGCCAATGCCTCTAACTCTGATCAGAGACGGCCAGGATTTAATCAGTTCTTCACCACCCGGAAGAGCTCCATGGAATGGCACTTTGCAAATGCTATGGCAGCCATGAAGAAAGCTTTCTTCGCTGCCACCACAGCATAGTCCCTTAAAAACAGTCTGTGCCGCAGTCGGTTGGCTTTGGCACTAGTTGAGCACCACCGGTGCTCCAGCCATCGACCCTCTTGCCTTAGCAGCCTCAGGTCCTCCATATACCATGGAGACCTGTGCTGCCACCATGGAGAAGGTGGATGCCTGGGTGCCACCTTGTCAAAATGCCATACCACAAATCAACTAAGTCATCGATAGGGAAGCCATTTTTAAGTGTACATTGCAGCAGAATCGGATGGATTTTCTTTCTTCCTCCTCAAAAGATGATCAGGAACTCTGGTCTCTCCAGGTCACTGTATTAAGTATAGTGAGAGACATTGCTTAGAGAATCAATATTCCTTTTCCCTTTTACCATCTTTAAATTTTAGCCATGGTTGATATTGTTTTGTTGCTGTTGGTGTCCTTCCATAAATAGTGATGCAATACTGAATGGCAAAGACTGAGCCAAATGGACTGTGAAAATAAGACTAATAGGAAACGAGATCATAGAACATACATTAGATGGGGTCACCAACGTTTTTAATTTCTGTAATTTTCTATTTTCTTGTAATGAGGGAAATCTACAGCCAAAAGTTGCTTATCTGGAACCTCTTTTGTTCCAGGTATTCTATATGTCCTCTGCTACTTTCAGGAGAGGATTCTTAAATTGTAAGCCCCTTGGGGGTAGGGACCTGTTTATAACTATAAATTGTACAGCACCAGGTACATTGCTGGCACTATATAGGTAATGAAGAATAAGAATAGTAATATAAAGTTTAGCTGTCCAGCTGATCAAAGAGAAACATACCTGGACACCTTCCTAATCCTGACAAAAGTCATAACCCTCTAGGAGTCTGGATATGGGGATTTTAATGAATTTCAGAAAATTTTAAACCCATTTTTTAAAGAAAAGATTTTGGGGGCTTTAAAATAAAGGAAAACTAAGGAATATGTCCAACACTTACCTGCTAGTATCAAATGGAAGAAGCATGTAAGGATAACAGATAGCAGGGCAGACAATCAGAAATGCGATGTTTAGCAGGATTCGGTACGGATCGGTGTAGTATTTGTTTTATTTAGCATGTGCCCAGGGACCCGAGTTCACTGCACCAAAAAATCTTAAATTCTGCAACCAGTGAAGCCAAATTCTGCAAATTCACTCCGAGCATTAATATTTGCATAATTAACTTGATTTGTATAACTTATACATACTGGGAAGCAAATTTGCAACAGGTTTGACATAGAATCACAACTTTGCTAATCAAACACAACTCAAATCCTCTGGAATTTCAGCAGCCCAGAATTTCCATCTCATATTAAAACCCCAGACCTCCGTCACCCAAACATAGGGCCTTCAGACCCCACCCCCCCACAATGCATTTCCCAGGGGCCTATTTACCCTCGGGGCATGGTCACACCTCCCGGACAGACGGAGCTGCAGCAGCAGTTTTCGTTTGGGGTCAGGGGACAAGTTTATGCCTGAGCCAGGATTTAAAGATCCTGCAGACAGCCTCCACGGCAGTGTCACTGCAATTTCAGCCTGCAACTGCGAGGATTGGCTGATTCTGCGAGGATTGGCTGATTCTGCAAAAATCACTGCAAATTGCAGCAACGCAGTCAACTCGGGTCCCATGACGATGGGAATCCATAGGTAAAACTGGGAGCTGCTGACTGCATCAGTCAGGACAAAGGCACAGAACAAGTGGGCAGAGAAACATTTGAAATGTAGACAGAAAATATGATGGAGAGATTCTGCTGGAGAAATAAGAGCTATTACATTCCAGTATAAATAATCTAGACTGTGTACTCGTGAGATGAAGGAATTGTGGACGATTAAATGCTGAAAGTGGCTTATAGATGTGATGGTGCAGGGGAACAGTGATTCAAGATGAGAATACTTAGTAAAAGAGAAATTCAAAGTAGATCTTGGAAGTATTTTAGACAGCGAGATCTTAGGTAATGCATGTCTCACAACTTTTCGTTTGGGCTCTTGAAACTAGACTAAGACAAACAAGAATAATTTCTGCAGTAGGCAGTGGCAGAGAAATAAATTGGATAACTTCCACTTCTAGGATCAATCCTGGTTTTTCTGCTTTTGGAAATTGCATTACCCTAAAATGTGGCATTTTATTTAACCCAGTGTTAGATCCCGCTAGTTTAGATTTTATTGGGCAATATCTGGCTCCAAGGCTTTCCTCTGTAGATGGTTATGGGCCTCTTCCATGAAAGTCAATCGATCCTCCCTTTTTCCCCCCCAAAGATAAAATCTTTGCTGCTACTTTGAACTCCTTGTTATTTCAGAGCATTGCTTAAAGAGCAGCCTGTGCCCAGCCATTCGGAACATGCACAGTTCATGCCTGAGCTCAGCCCTACTTTCCAACCAGTGACACAGTGCATGGCATGGCCCCAAGACCTCAGAGCTCTTAAAGGGCAACACCTCCTTGAGTTTACCAGAATACCACCCAAGAGAATGCTTTCCCCAAACCTTTGAAGTGTGAAGACTAACAGTAGCAGCAGTAGGCCAGTCAGGCAGATGTCAACTTTTGTTAAAACCCACAGCCAGATTTCAATTCATTTCTGTTGAGGAAGAGATGATATTATCACCTTATTTTTTTTATTTTTATTTTGGGGAGTTGTTTATCACCATGGTTGAAAACTGTTCTAGGGACTTATTCATATCCCCAGTATGTACAAACAAGCCATGCTTTTAATGAACACAAAGTGAAAATGCCACAGGGATACTTGGGATACACTTCTTCAGATCAACTAAACAAATGGTCATTTTATTTTGGTAGGCTAGGCAGTCCTGTGTCTCATCACTCCAAGCGCAGATAAAGCCAGTCTCATTTCATTAGCTTGATTTGACTCTAGAAAGAAATGGATCAGCTGCTTAAATCACTTCTAATCTGCTTATTCTGGTTAACCTCTTTTTCAAGATGAAAATTCAAAGCAGGATGTGAATGTATTATTTAAAGTAGGGGCATAGTCATAAAATTGTCATTTTTGCTCTGTTGTTTTATATCGGGTTCACAAAAAGGATGAATTTTGAGTTGGATAAATGACTATTTTCATATTTTAGCCTTATGAATGGAATGGCTTCTTACTGGCAATGCACAGAAATAATATTTAAAAATGAGGGCCAGCCACACACACATTCTGCTTCTCAACCAATTCTACTTTTGTGCTGCCAACAAGAAGCATTCAAAATTCATGAGTCAGGCTTCCAAAATCATAAGAATGGTTTAATAATCACATTTTTATTTTTAAATGCATTTGGGGTTATTATTATTATTATTATTATTATTATTATTATTATTTTATTATAAGCATTTATATAGCGTCAGCAATGTACTCTTGTCTTCACATATGTGAACACTTGGACCACTTTTGCATACTTTTCTCCACAGCCATTAGAGCTATATATGTATTTAAAATTTTGTTCACACATAACTTAGGGATATCTAACAAGAATATAATATCGCTTAACCCACAGTATTTACATATTGGCATTCAACCTTTCAGAGGTTATTGCAACTCCCCTACCCCTTAAGTCTGTACTTGGTAGCTACCATAAACCTTACAACTCCATGTAACATGTGAAGCTGGGATTCTACAAGGTTTCACCTCAGAATAATCATGACAATTTTGCCCCTAACATAATGTATGTACAAACCCCATATTTCATAGATGGAGGAGCTCAGCTGAGGCTTTCATAAGGATACAGTTCTTGAAATAAACTTGAAAGAGTTAGGAACACTGCTTATTTTCTCCTTTACTTTTAGGAGTAAGTTAGCAAACACCAGTCCAAAAAGAAAAACCTAAAATGAAAATGGAAGAAAAGAGTCAAATTTCCCATGACACCAGAGCCCATCTGAAGGCATGACTCTTGATCTTTCTCCTAATTTGTCTTAGATTGTGCTTTTAGAATATAATTTTTTTTAAAAGCTTTATAAATCCAATTTCTCTTCACTCTCTTTTATGTTAAAATGGAGAATTAAGCAATATTTCATTAGCTCAGTTTTCTTGAATGTGTAAGTTTCCTTGTTTTCATACAATCAATATTGCAGTAGTCTCAAATGAAAAGCATGACAGTATAGCTAATAGTTTACTGGGTCTTTTCAATTTTGCCATGACATGTAGTTTAGCTCTTTAATCGTCTTTTTAAGGCCATTGGGAATATTTTCAGACGTGTATATACAGCCTTTCTTTTTGTTTCTTTTATAGGAAAATAGTTTCAGAATATGAGAAGACGATTGCTCAGATGATAGGTAGGTGTTATTGCTCTGAAAGATGCTATTCTGGGAAGAGAACATAGAAATACATTCAAAGCTCTGGGCCTAGTTGTGGCCTCAAATAGTACACTTGTCTTTAGTTTTGGTACTAGTTTTTCTGTTAAAGCCAATCGAAGGTGGTGAATACATCAGAGGACAGACTTATGTGCTGCTGTGTGTCCTGGAAGAACATGCACTTTATTCTGCAGATTAAGAGAACCCAAGAGAAGGTCACAGGTCCGACTTCGGCACAAATCATGTCCAGTATTCACATGTTTTGGCTAAGATGCAGGGCTATATTTTTCAGAGAAGGGTGCTGAAACACTCAAATTACTCTCATCAGATATCTCAAATTTAAGTATAGTTCGAGGGGGGAGGGAGTGGGGGGAACCAACTGATTCTTCACATCACTCAAGGTTTTAAACTGTGCACACATACTTTCCAAATGCATCTGTGAACCTCATTGAAAGTAAATTTACAAATGTGGATTAACTGCACTCCCAACTTTGAAACTGCTAGGGACTAAGCCCTTCAATCATTTGAAGCAAAGGACTTGTTTCATTCATTAGTTTTCATATAATCATATTGCAATGACAGTATAGCTAAGTTTACTGAGGTTTTTTTTTCCAATTTTGCCATGTAACAGAAAGAACTGGAGTTAGATTTTGTTCATAAAACATTTTGAAAGAAATATTACTTGCAAGATTTCTCCAAACCAAATTGTTTTAGGAGACATTGCAAGATTCTGTCTCATTCTTATGGGCCTGGCTCCAAAATTATTTATTATTATTATTATTATTATGAGTCGCCCCATATGCCTATGGCATCCCGGGGTGACGTACAATTAAAAACATTCATAAAACAGTTTTCTAAAAACATCACCAATTTAAAAAGACATCACTAGGGCAGGAGAATAAATAAAAATAAAATAAGATAAGGGCAGGGAAGAGCTAAAAAAAAATCTACCCCCCCTCCCCAAAGGCCTGGGTTATTTTGGCCGACTAAGTGTAACCCCTCCCTCTTCACATTCTAGTTTTCTAGTTAGAGAAGATCCCTGGTGAGAAAATAGTGGGGTCTGTTCTTCAGCATCCTTCAGTTGAGGTTTATCTGAGACAGACAAGGTCTCAGCTGCAAATAAACAATTAAAAACAGCATCAGTAACTCGGTTTCTCTGCAGTGCTGTGTTGTTGTTTTTTAACATTTAACAAACATGAAAACTAGAAATAGTTACACACCACAGATGTGACCCTCCTGAATATCAGGGGTGGGGAACCTCAGGCCCGGGGGCCAAATGTGGCCCACAGTTAATTTTTATGTGGCCCCTTTCCACTTCCTGGATCTGGCTCCAGTTCTTACCTCCAGTCACTGAAAAACTGAGCTCAGATAGCGCAGCGATGAGGTCATGCAAACAAGGAGAGGAGACAGTTCCATGGCACAGATCCATGATCTGGGCCCTCCTTTCCTTGAGTGCATCCCGTAAGCACCCTCGCACCAACTTCTGTGCAGCCCTCGGAGCTTGTGCAAGCTTTCACAGTGGCCCCCAGGAGGGAAAAGGTAACACAGGTAAGTAGGGCGAGCTGGGAAACTGGAGTTCCACCCGGTGAAAACTTTCAACATTTTTCTTCTTTTTTCCTAAATTGGACTGAATTCCAAATTTTCAGTCAAAAAAATAAAAATGGGGTTGCAGAATATTTGGATTCCTTCCAATCAATTTTCTGAGAAAAGTTTGTTTAATAAAAATAGCTTCCATCAAGCCATGCACACAAAATTAGACCTATACAAGAGGTTTGCAAACTATGGGTCAGGACCTCAGCAAGGTCATACCATGTGTAGATGGGGTTGCAAATTGATATTAGATAGACTTGTCTTTGTTGCTGTCTGGGATCATGGATTCATACTCAAGTCTCAAAATGAAGTCACACAGGCAAAATTTTAGGAACCGCCATCCTATATGGTGGCTTCACTGTAACAAAGAATGTGATGAGATACAACAATGATCTCTTAGCTATAATCATTCTTTAGTAGTACAGACAGAGTGCCCAGTACAGTTTGACTTTAAACTGCACACGCATACTTTCCGAATGCATCTGTGAACCTCATTACATGTTACTGTGCAGATCACCTGAGCTTCATTGGAAGGTGTTCATCCAGTGTTTGAATACGTCATTGCAGCTAGAACTATCCATATCTGGGATCGACCTTCTGTCTGTTTATACTGAGACTCTCATAAGCATTGTGTCTGAAGTCCATTTACCATGCTGTATCGTGATTTTACAATGTGGGGTGCATTGAAATGGATGCATGCCATGCCATTCATGTGGAATAGTGTAGAAGACCTCCAGTTGTTGGTAATTCTGTCATTTCAGGCAAATCACCAGTTTGCTGAACAAGTGTAAAACTCCTTCTATGTTTCATTTAGGATAGTTTGTGGAGCTTATTAAACTATTATGAATTACAAGAGAATGATATCCGAATTTCATAAACACATGGCTCTTAATTATTTTTTCTTATGAAATGCACTAAGATTGGAAATAAAGCATATGCTGTTCACTAGGTTGGCATATCAATTTTACATCAGAATGTCTTATGTTGAAAGCAGGGTTTTGCATTTCCCTTGATAAAAGCCAATAGATTCTGCTTCCGGTTTCCCATCGGTACTCCCTTGCGCACCTAGAAGAAGAATTTATTCAGCAGAATTAGAAATAAGGTCATCTGGCATGTACAAATGAACGATTGTCTTGCTGCTGTGCATCCACAAGTGACAGTCCAGGTGTGCATTATTGTTATAGTTGCAAATAATGCTACCTTCTGGAAAAAAATGAAATAAGGAAAAAGGAGTTTGAGCATACCCATGAATTGTTTCTATTTAGACTTAAAGCTTCTGAGTTTTTCATAAGTGGACTTAATTGCAGCGGAAACTATTTTCCTTAATGTCTCTTGATGGGATATTGAAGAGCCAAATGGTCCAGATAGAGGTTTTCTATAATGTTTTGACTCAATGTGTCTGTTCCCAGTGACTTCAGTAGAAATAAGAATGGGCTTAATATTTGCTAGCTAGGGTTAGGATAGGGTTAGGAACAATGGGCAAGAGCATAGTAACTCTCATTGCATAGTTCTATTAGTAATCTTGGCATGTACCTTCTGACCCTTCTGTTTGTTGCATTTTCCTTTCTTTAGTAAATCCTTCTCTGCTTGTCACACCTTCCCGTCTGTTGCATGTATGTCTCCATTAAAAATAAACCTCGCATTTTGGTCATGGGTGTCAAATAAGAAGCTCAAGTGCAGACTAGTAAGAGTTGCAGCTCAAGGGAGGTGCTTTGACCAAACTATATGAGAAAGCACAGTCTTTGCTTTCAATGTTCTGAGCCCAAATCAATTCTCTAATGGTAAAATGTCAGCCCCCTACATAGGGCCAGCGCAGGGACTGTATAACACTCAACTCTTGCTTCATGTAAGTGGCACAGAGACCTTGTGTTGGCCTTTTGCCAGGGGTGGAGTTCATCCATGGTCCTTCGTACTGCATTTCATTCAAAATTAGATCAATTTTTTCATACTTTTCATCACTACATTTGAAATCTAAATAATATATATATTTTAATTTCCAAAACCATATTTCTATGTTTCCAAGTTTAAGTACATTATTAAATTCATTATGAAAAAAAATATGTTCTGCTTTTCTGCATTACAGGTTGTGGGTTTTGGTTTTGGTTTTCTATTGGTTTTTTCCTGCTTCCTTCCTAACAAATTCCTTGATTATTATTTTTTTCTGTTTTGCTTCCATTTCTGTTGCTTCTTGCTATTTGCTTGCAAAACAACCAAAAAGGCAAGCCTGGTAAGTAATGCTTTTCACCAACTTTGACACCTGCGTATTGCAGTTTTATTCATTTATTTACTTCTGTTCTATATGCTTGCTGCATCCCCATAAACTAGACAGTATTAACCAGTGCCAAAAATAGGGTGTTAGTAAACACTAAACAGTCTTATGTTTGTATCTGTATTTTTACCTCCACTGATTACAGTTCTTCCAGTATTAATTATACAGCCCCACAAGGAATTTATTCTCATATTGTTGACAATTTTCTTAGTGTCTTACAAGATATTTTAAATAAAGCTTCATATAAGCTTAATTTTTTGTTGACTCCTTCTCAAGTCCTAGATTTGGCCCAATGATCCAGTCCCTACCCTCAAGCACTTAAAATAATGAGCTCAGGGGAAGGAAGCAGAGATGAGGACACATATTCAAGGACAGAGGATGAATCTATGGCATAGACTCATAGTTTCAACCCTCCTCTTCCTTCACCCATCTCCTTAACCACCCCACCACGCATCCTATCAGGGCCACAACATTTTCAGTACTGATTTTCAGAGTGGCTTGTGAAGAAGAAAAATGGCCCTGCTCTGCTGTCCTAGATCTCCCAAACCCAACCCTGTCAATGCAGGATTGGTTGTCATAGGGTAATTTCAGACATTACGATACCACGGTCAACCACAGTGAACCCCCTGTGGTGGCTGCGGTAGTGTAACGTCTGACAGCACCCAAAGAGATTCCCACCAGATGTTCACCCCAGTGAACCCCCGGCAGGAATCTCTTTGACTATGGGTGATTTCAGATGTTACGGGGCCCGTTGGCCCTGTACCAAAATCACCCAATTCATTCCCCGCCGGGATCACCCCATCACATCATATCAGACGTGCCGGGGGGATCCCGGTGGGGAATCTGGGAGGGGGCAGGGCCACACGGCGCAACGTGCGGCCACACGGCCCTGCCCCCTCCATGCACCCCACAGCCCGCCCNAGGGCCAATGAGGCTGCCGCGTCGGGCTGGATTTTCCACAGCCCGGGATCCCGCCGGTGATCCCGGGCCGTGGCGCCCGACCAGATGAGATGCCGGGGTTCACCCCGGCGTGGAATTACATTCAACACGCAGCGGCCGCCGGTCCCTCCGCTTCAGCCGCTCGCATGGTGAATGTAATTCCACGCCGTGGTAACATCTGGGGGGAAACATCCGTTTCCCCCAACAGACGTTAGGAGATCACAGCCACAACGCGGAATTGAGCGTGGTTGACTGTGATCTCGTAACATCTGAAAATACCCTATGCTTCCGGCCCTGCGGCTGCCCGGAGGTCCGAGAGTGTGGTGGGATCGGGCCCCAAGTGTGGTCACGGTGGCCATGATCCAGAATCAGAAGAAAGTAACGTCTGTTACCTTCTGCCAGCTGGATCATGGCCCAGACCATGATGCGGAATTGGGTGCAGTGGCCAGATTGGCCCATCTCCCAGAGGGCAGGCGGCCGGGGGAACGCGGAGAGGTGAGACTGTGCAGCCGCACGTTGCGCCGCGCAGCCCTCCCCGATCCCCGTTGGGAATCAGGCCGGCACATCTGAAGGATGGCCAGACTTATTCCTCACCGGGATCTGAAACGGCTCCCAGTGCAGGGTGATTTCACGTCTGAAACCACCCATAGTCTACATTCACTCCACTTTGTCTGGTCTAGGTTTAAATGATGATTTTCTGCTGTATCCTTTGGTACAGATTTCTACAGTCAATAGAGCTGTCGGGAAGTTTGTTCCCCTGACATCTAAAGCTTTCTTCATCTTGTAACCCCCTTTGACACTGAAGTAGTTCCCTTCCTAAGTTTGGAACTTTAATATCCCTCATTGGCCAAATGGTAGCTTGGAGGCATGACTCCTATCCCTGGGGATGGGGACATGGATATTTCATGACATTTTTTCAAACCCGCCCCCCCCCCCCCCTTAGGCCTGCTGAGGAGGCAGTGATGTTTGTCTGCGGAGGGAAACCAGCCCCTTTTTGCCAGAGAGAAAAGTCCCTTTAATTCAAGGTGGTGGAAAGGCAAAGTTTTCTGTATGGATATGACTGTACGTGGGGAAAGAGCGGTGTCTAGATGGCCCTGAAAAGACAATACAAAGGGTGCTACTGAAACATTACAAGGAATAATTCAGTTGTCAAGCATAAAGGAGGGACACTTGCTTTTTCTAGCTATCCAATTTAGCTTCTGATTTTATAATCAGAATCCCGTGGGTAAACCCTTGCTTCTGAAGGGAAATCTTGAGGAATGAGTAAGGACTTGTGGAGGCAGATCTGTCATAAAGGGTATGTTTTGTTTTAGTTCATTTTTGGTTGTGGATATTCTCAGCATATCTTTTCAGGGTTGCAGATTGCCTTTTCTCCATGAGAGAAACAGGAGAAAAAACCTGTTGTTGGAGCAATTTCTATTGATGAGCGTGTGCAAATGTTTGAGCTGCACAGAGCTGAAGAAAAACGGTGAAACTCAAATGCTTGCACTCACCTGCCAATAGAAATTGGTGCAATGAAAGGTATTCTCCTTACTTCAAAACATTTGTAAAGCCTTGGATCAAATTAGAAATTGAATTGATCTGTATTTGATAACCTAGTGGGATTAAATGGTTTGTTAGAAACACTCTTCTGAATGTTGCAGGTTTGAAGTGTATAATGTTTAAGCACAGGAATGTTTGACCTAAATCTTAGTTTCATCACTGATTTAAGGAAACAGTACACAATTGTCGATTTGCACTTATTCAAATGTAGTGGTCATTTGGGGTTGTCGAGCAGTGGTTTGGAAACTGAAGCATTTAAGCAATATGTAAGAGCTTCCTTTCTCTAGCTACAAATATGTGCATTTTTCTCTTGCCTCATTGAGGGCAGGGGGGACAGTGTAACTACTCACTGTAGATTCAAAGTCCTGCTTAATTTTATCTAATTTTTAAATATGAAAAACTAATACCTGGTGGTATATTTGGCTATTGACTCTCATCAGCTAAGGCCCTGATTCAATGTGTGCGTGGTATGCATGCGTGTTGGGTGTGCACAGCATTCATACCTGGCACAGACCTTGAATCAGCACTTAAAAGCTGCTATCCTTAATCCGCTTACTCCAGAGTAGTCTGGGCTCTAGTGGGACACTGGAACCACTCTGGAGTTAGGTGGCATGAAAAACAGCTTCAATGAAATTCTAAACTTGATGCAAACTCTTCTGACTGGCATTGAGTTACAATGCACAGCAAAACCACACCACAGTTTTATAAAAATAGTAAGTTCTAATTTTGTGGGAATGAATTCATGTGTTACAATGGGCCGACATTTTTCTTGGATTAATCTCTATATGAGAAGGCTTCTTAGATGTTAAGCATGTAGAAATAATACATATCTTGCATCAGTACCAGGCTGATGCTTCTGTTCTGTAAGTGCCTGTGTTCAATGAAAAGGGGAGAATCCAAATGTATCCGTATCAAGATATGTAGTCACATGTCAGGAAAAATAAGAACTGCTCTAAACTAGAGAAACTTTACTCTCCTGTCAAATGCCTTTTCTGGATTGAATACAAAGATTTATAATCCAATCCTCAAAGCACTCCACCATCCTATTGGTTTTTAATATAAACCACTCAAGAGAATATGGTTTTAAAAAGAGAGGGAGGGGGAAGACACCTCATTCAGTGTTTTTATTACATACCCTCCTGTAATTGTTTTCTGCAGAAGATGAACAGAGAGAAAAGACTGTGTCCCATCATACTGTGCAGCAGTTGATAGTGGAAAAGGACCAAGCCTTGGCAGACTTGAATTCTGTGGAGAAATCTTTAGCAGATCTCTTTAGAAGATATGAAAAGATGAAAGAAGTTTTAGAGGGATTTCGGAAGGTAAGAACATATAATCATGCTCTATTGAATCAGATGAATGATCCATCTACCGCCATATCCTGTTTTTGACTAACCCCAGATGGTTGACAACAGTGGGTGATTTCAGAAGTGACGTGGTGAATGTCCACCACAGTCAACCTCAGTCAAACGCGGGTGGTGGTGAAAGCACCGTGCATGTCTGTTTGCTCGCATCCAGATGTTCACCACAGTCAAACGCAGCCCGGAGTGAAGCTAACCACGCTTCGTGAGGTCGGGGCGGGAGGAGGTCCAGAAGTGTGATGAATGGTCACCACAGCAGGGGTGAATGAAAAGTAACTTCTGAATGGAAACCCGCAGCCGCGGTGGAAGGAATTGACCCCAGCTGCGGTGCATTCTGGGGCTCGAACCACAGTCCACATCTCCACTGCGAGTATTTTCAGACGTGATGGGGCCAATTGGCCCCGGCACGGCAACAAACCTTTGATTCCCCACCGGGGCCACCGCATCACGGGCTAACAGACGCGGTGGCCGATCCTGGCGGGGAATCCGGGGAGGGGGCGGGGCTGTGCGGCGCAACGTGTGGCCGCACAGCCCTGCCCCCCCCACACTGCCCCCGCCACCCACCCTTCAGGAGATGGGCGCCCCCCCCGGCATTGACCATGGCCCAGAATCCCGCCGCGGATTCCGGGCCGTGATCAGGGGACAGACGTTACTGTCCCCTTCATCACGGGGGGGAATCTCATTCACCACGCGATCGGGGATGGTCCGGCCAGGACCTCAGATCATGTGGTGAATCTGATTCCCACCCCCCGTGATTCACGGGGGTGAACATCTGGGGGGGGAACTTCCGTTCCCCCCATCAGACGTTGCGGAATCACTTTCACCCTGTGCAGATTCACTGTGGTTGACTGTGATCTCGTAATGTCTGAAAATACTCTGCATGTCTGTTGTGTTCCCCTGGCCCATGTTCTCTCTGATTGTCCACCCAGACGGTGGTCATGATCCTGTCACTTCTGTTGGGGCCGCACGTGTCACCACAGCCCGCTGTGAATCCATTCACACTGGGGTGGGATTCATTGTGGTGAATTGGAACGCGTCACTTCTGAAATCACCCAGTGTTTTCCAAAGTAGGGTCTGCCACACATCTCATGAGCCAAAAATCTCAATCCCTATTTGTACTTTGTTATGCTGTCTAATGGTTGTAATAGATAAATAGTTTACAGTAATTGCAGGCAATTTGCTTTTTTGGTTCCTTTGAGAGTCTTACTTTCAGTTTAAAAAATAAGAAACTAACAACTTGTAGAACAAGAATATGAAACTGATGTATAAAAAAGAAGTAAGTCTGGGGAATTTAGTGAGATGCCAAAGAAGTAGGGAACTCTGCATTAAAAGAAGTGCAAATAGGTGTGATTATTCCCTACGGTTTACTCCCAGAATCCAGCAGTTTAAGATTGAATCCATTGACCCAATTGGTTCTGTTTACTCCCAGAATCCAGCAGTTCTGACCCAATTGGTTAATAGCTATTTATGGATCTGTCCTCCATAAACCTACCCAATTGTTTTTGACCCTTCACAGCATGCCATGGCAATAAGTTCCATAGACTAATTGTGCCTTGTGTGAAGAGAAGTGCGTCCTTTGAAAGCACTTCTTCCTTAAATCTTACGTGAAGCAAGCCCTCATTCAGCTATATAAATATCTTCCTAACCCTAAATGGTGGTGGTAGTTATATTCATTAGACCAATTTACTAAGTGATGCTATGTTGTCATTTTGCATGTACACAAAGGTGGAGGAATAACTTCAATCATGTTAAAATGCTTCAGAAAAGGAGCACGTGTGGCACTGCAACTGCAGTGTGTTAATGAGTTCCATTTTCTAGTAGTTTTATTCATTTATACAGCACTTTCAGTGTTCAAAGTGTACTACAATCCTTATCAAGTTCATCCTTGCAACAACCACTGTGAGGATGGCCACTATTATTCCCATCTTACAGATGGCGAACTAAGGCCAAGGCCACTCAGCAAGTTTATGACAAATAAACCCTGGTCTCTCATGGGTTTGTGGTTGAACCCTGGACTTGCAGGTCCATGTCACCTTATCCACTAGGCTATGCTGGCTCTGGAGTCATTTTACTGATAGGTGGCTTGCCTTCAGGAATGGGTAGCAGAGCATATACATTTAAATAAATACTAGAATCTTTATTTAAAGTTGGATAAAATTATTCTGGTTAGCGACCCAGGGCTGTAGTCCTTAAACCGCTCCAGAGTAGTCCCAAGGAATTCAGTGGAAGTAAGTGGTTTGTGGATTTCATAACGGGTCCTCTTATGTGTCCCATCACAACTGGGCATCCATCCCTACTAAGTGCTACCCCAACACATAAATAATAAAGGTTTAATTCAAGCAAATTATGAACAGCCTTTGGGAATATGCATATTCAGGAACCATACAGTGGACCAACTTCAGGAGACCTATAGCTATGCGTCTACACATCTCGTTTTCTGTATATTTGCACTGCATTGCTGTATAATGGGGCTCTGGTCTAGCAGAACTCTCAATAACTGACACCACTAAAAATAATAATGCTACTCGACTTTGGCTCACATAATATTGCTTCAAATGCCTTTGCTTCTAGCAATATTTGCTACAACGGCTAAAATCCTATAACTTTGAGCAGTACAGAGTGAAAACTATAAACAGGATCATGAACTTGCCATTGACGCATTTTATTCTTCCCATTATAAGAATGAAGAGGTGTTAAAGAAATGTGCACAAGAGTACTTATCACGAGTAAAAAAAGAGGAGCAGAGATACCAGGCACTCAAAATTCACGCTGAGGAAAAATTGGACAGGTAATTGTTTTGCAGAGATTGGAACTACAGCTACATTCAGGTGTCATGATTAGACTTCATGGATTTCTGTGGCAGCACCACTACTTGGCCCCTGCTTTCCATACCATGACATTTTTTTATGTTGTCTGAACAGATCTGCCATGTGGTATCAATGAGATGATTGGTTGTTGAGACATCCTGAATTGTTTTTCTGTGGTGCTTCTACCCTAAAGGCGTTTTCAGTCATCATGAAAAAAAACACAGCTTGAAAAACCTTTGGAATATGCCATCTGAACATCATGTGATGTCCGAACTGTGTGATGGCTTGGTACTATTCCCTTGAGAAGTTCAGATGTCATAAAGCACCAGTTGAAAACTTATCACACGGTGTTTCCAAGCTGCATTTTTGTGATGACAAAAAGCACCTAAAGGGGACACTGGCTCAGGCCTAATACTTTATTACTTAGGCCATTTGAAAATACATTACGTGAATTAACAAAACATACAGACATATCCATAAGATCTAGATTAAAATGGACAATGGTGCAAACACAAGGTAATTTGGGTTCTCTTGGCTTCAGTCTGATCCAGCAGTTCCCATAATGTGGTACACCAATCACTGCAGCAATGACAAGGGGTCTACAGGTGGTCCATGGAACTGGCTACCAGTAGAGCAACATGGATGTTGGTCCCTGACAGCGCCACAGGCAACTCAAGGTGCAGAGAGGGGGAACAATGCACACTTTAGCATAATCTTCCTTCTCCAGCGATGGTCTCGCAACTGCCGCCTTGCGCAGCCCCGGCCATCCCACAATGATCTAAGCGATAGCAATCACCAGGAGCTTGTGGTGGTTTCATGAGAAATTTTGAGAGCTGACATTGGTCCCAGAAAGTTTGGGAACCACTGCACTAGTCTATAGATTTATTTATTTTATTTTATTTATTTAAATTTGTATGGCGCCCTTCCCACAGTGGCTCAGGGTGGCTTACAATACATAAAACATATAATGACAATAAAACAAAAATAAAATTCCTAAAAAGCTTTCCACTCCCCAACAAACCCTACCCTCAACTCCACCCACAACCTCCAACCAACCCGTTTTTCCCGGCCCACCAAATGCTTCAATTTCAGAGCAGGGCCAGCCTTAGGAATTTTGCACCTCTAGGCCCTTCTCAGGCTGCTGCCCCCAAGCCAAGCCCTGCCACAAGCCCTACCCACAAGCCAAACTCCACCCCATGCTTCGTGTTCATGGGTGGGGGAGCCCCATGTGAATGATGTGGCATGTGTGCCTGCAGTGAGTGGGGGCGCATGCACATGCCCGCCTGACACGCATCCTCACTCACCCCCCACTTGTCCTCACGCATGGAGCAACCGGGGAAAACAGCAGTTGCTACATGGGTGCGGATGAGTGGGGATGCGTGTGCGGCTGTGTGCATGCTGTACCCACGGACTCCCCCCACCTGGTGGAGCCATGTAAAAAGGGCCTGTGAGGAGCAACTCAAAGAACAGAAGGTTGGTGCCTTGTAAATAAGATTCTTCGAGATGGCTCTAGATATTCTCGCAACAACCACCCTTCCAGCCCTGCATGGAATTTTTTTCTTATATTCCTAGAAAGGGTTGGAAGGAACTGTCATTCTGAGTGGGAGAGTGTTTTTTATACTAGAGGAGCTAGAGACCATCAGGTGGTCTATTTGAATAGGGTGAGCATGCACAACCCAGTTCTGAGAATGTTAGAAGCCATCTCGAAGAACCTTTTTTCCAAGGCAACAACCTTTTGATCACTCACATGGGGAGGAGTTGTTTGTAAACAAACAGCTTTGTAAACAAACAGCTGCTGCTGCTGCAGCACTACTAGCAGGCAGATGGCAGAGGCGGGTGAGGGATGGGGACCCAGGCAGCAGACTTCGGCTGTGAGCAGCAGCCTCCGGTCATGCAGGGCGGGAAAAATAAACGGAGCTTGCCGCCCCCCAGAAAATGCTGCCCAAGGCCCTGGGTCTAAGGGGCCTGCCCCTAAATTCAGGCCTGTTTAAGAAGTTATCATGAGCACAGGCCTATAAGCAGCCTCAAGTGGAATCAGTTTTGCGGCCTTCAGCAGGTGGCTCAGGATTCACAGTTGGCACCAAAGCTTCTATAGTCTCAGTTGAAAGAGAGACCATAGCTTAACAGACACCATGAAAGAAATAGCCTCTAATCCTACTGCATGGTGGTTCTTGAACCAAAGCTTCAAGGGCACATTCAAAGCAGTGCCACGCAGCATGCCCATGCAGACTCACCTGGCTCCTCCCATCTTCTCCATCAAAAACCATTGTCTTCTCTCTACCAAGCATTAAAAGTCACCAGAGTAATCTGTGTTTCTGTAGAGCCAATGCTGAAATCGCACAAGTCCGCAGCAAGGCTCAGCAAGAACAAGTCGCATACCAGGCTAGTCTCCGTAAAGAGCAGCTTAAAGTGGACGCTTTGGAAAGAACACTGGAACAAAAGGTAAGTTGATTATTACTTCTGTGGTAAGACTGGAGCTCATTCACTGGAATGGCACCGTTGAACCAGGTAGAGAATGCAGTTAATTTGTCTGAACAAATCCAGAATAGCAGAATGACTCCTACCTCAACCACATCAGAACAGTGTAATGGCTCATGTTCTCAGGCCTGTAAACAGCCTCAAGTGGAATTGGTTTTATGGCCTTTTAAGAAATGGCTCACATTTGACACTGTGTAATGATCCCCAGTTTAAATTAAGACATTGGGTGTTTTCAGACAGACACGGGGCTGGCCACCCCCGGACTAGACCCCCCCCCCCATCTGTCCACTTGCAGCCTTGCCTGGGTCAGCACCCTCCCACCCCTTACCATAGAGTTGCGGGTGGATCACCCAATGCTCTAGGCTGCCGCCTGCAACTCTTTGGTGTTGCCCAGGGCATCCCCCAAGCCAAGAACAGAGCTGCAGCAGACAGACAGCAGCTCCACCTCAGGCTGGTGCCCCGGGTTTGGCCAGCCTACTCACCAGCGGCGCTCCAGGATGTTCCGGAGCACCGCTGGCAGGGCTTCAGAGCAGGGACAGCCTGCTCCACCTTCAGACAGAGAGGCCACCTGGGGGTACAGTGGAGCAGAGGCAGGTTGCTAGCTGTCTAAAAGCACCTATTGTGTAGAGCATGTGTGTGCTATTGCACAAGGCCAAGATACTACTTGCCCTATACGGTGTGGCCCGGGTGGCGTCGGGGGCTACAATGGAGAGGGTGTTCTCAGTGGCAGCACCCAGGCTGTGGAACTCCCTTCCGGTGGAGACCCAGGTGGCCCCGGACCTTGCCTCATTTCAGCGACAGTGCAAGACCTGGCTGTTCCGCCGAGCCTTTGGTGAGGGTGGGTGAAGGGGGTGGGTGGGGAGTATGGGGGTTTTTATTTTCTTTTATGCCTCCCTTTTATGTATTTTATATATTTTATGTATATTTTAAAATATTTTAATTTCTGTAAGCCGCCTCGAGCTGCCTAGGCAGGATATAAATGGTGTAAATAAATAAATAATTGTGTTCTCCATTAGTTTGTGTTCAGAACATTTTTGCTTCTATTTTCACCCAATTTTCTTTGTTTTTATACTCCATGCAAGCACCAGTTTGTGTCTCTCTCAAGTCAGATAGTGGACTTGGCTGTTTTTAGATGTGGGGGGGAGGGGGCTTGTGCCTGCAAATTATGCACTGATGAAGCAGCACACAGGTGGGGTTTAGATGAGTGGGGACGTGCCTTCTCCCCACTTGCACTTTCTTTAAAGGCGCTAATGAAAGACCTCGGTCTTTCCTGTTTATCCCTGCCCACCAAATGCTTAGATTTCAGAGTTACCATGAAGCAATAGTTTACTTAAGTTTAAATAAAGACATAGTACAAAAGAAACAGTGCAGTTAAAATACATGACTTAAGAGGACATTTCTGTTCAAGGAACAGTTCTGTTACAAATTCAAAGATCTTAACATCTATAAGATATTACATATGCTCTAAGTATTATTGCTATGGTTGACTCAGTGCATCATAAAGAATATACATTCTATTACCCAGTCCTTTGTCCCATACTACCATATGGATATGAGAAAAGCTCCAAGGAAGGAACAGTTTCTGAAAAATCCATTTCTCCTCTCCCTTCTTGTAGAATAAAAATTGCTTGGAAGTCAGCTAAAAATCACATCAGGTCAAAACTGCTGACAGGGAGGGTTTTCTCAGAGTACATAGTAAGAAGCCTGTTAATATATACTATGCTATCATCTAAGATATGATTAACAATGAGTAAACTCCAAACAAACAAGGCCTCTTCCTGCCCTGCTTGGGAATCACGTCTCTTGACTCTAGTCAACAGTCAATGTTGATTTCTTTAAGAGACATACTGGCTAATTACATTTCCTATTGCAGTATACAGGCTGATTACATCTCCTATTCCAGTATCTGGTCAAGAGTTCAGTAGAAAGGTCACTATAGGACAGCTCTTTAGGAAGTCATCATACAGAGAGGCCAATTCTGATTTCCAATTTATTGAAACACAGATGGTCAAAAAATATATGCCTGTATACGGGATACATCACAACAGGCCTACAAGCAGCCCCAAGTGGAATCAGTTTTGCGGACTTCAGCAGGTGGCTCAGGGTTCATAGTTGGCACCTTGGTTGGCACATCAGTCTTTCATTAGATCTGTTGGCTGCTTTTGATACTATTGACCATGAGATGTTGGTGACTCGCCTGTGGGACCATGCTGGGGTGGGCGGGACTGTTCTTGAATGGGTCCGTTCATTCCTGGCCAGAAGAATTCAGCGAGTGGTGCTCTGGGACCATTTTTCATCTCCCTGGGACCTCTCGTGTGTAGTCCTGCAGGGTTCCATTCTGTCCCCTCTCCTATTCAACGTGTATATGCAGCTGCTGGGTGAAGTCATGAGGAGCTCTGGTGTTTGTTGTCGTCAGAATGCTGATGACACTCAACTCTGTCTCTCTTTTTCATCTGACCCAGACCCCGCAGTCTCAGTGCTTACACAATGTCTGGCAACTGTGGGGAACTGGATGAGGGTGAGCTGACTGAAGTTGAATCCCGACAAGACGGAGGTGATGCTAGTGGGGAAGGCGGTGGGTGTGGCATCCCCCGTCATTGACAGGGTTCATTCTCCACTGGTTCCCCAGGTTTGGAGTCTGGGAGTGTTCCTTGATGCACAGCTTTGTCTAGATGCCCAGGTTGGAGCTGTGGCGAGGAGCGCATTCCACCAATTACACTTGGTGCGATGGCTTTGGCTGTACATCTCAGACTCTAACCTGGCCACTATCACCCATGCTTTCATCATCTCAAGACTGGACTATTGTAATGTGCTCTTCGTGGGGCTGCCCATGGTGATGGTTCGGAGACTGGAGCTGGTGCAGAATCTCCATACAGGGACGGATGGCCATGAGCATATTACACTGGTGCTCCGTTCTCTGCACTGGCTTCCTATAGTCTTCTGGGCCCAATTCAAGGTGCTGGTTCTTACCTATAAAGACCTCTACAGCTTGGACCTCATACATCTGTGGGATCACCTCACACCCCATGCTCTGGATCGGCCCCTGCGGTTGACCAGGAGCGCCCTTCTCTAAGTCCCCCAGATATCCCAGGGGGCGACTATGGAGAGGACGTTTTTGGCGCCAAGGCTGTGGAACTCCCTTCCGGCAGAGGCCTGCGTGACCCTGGACCTCTTCCCTTTTTGACATCAATGCAAGACCTGACTGTTCCGCCAGGCCTTTGGTGAGGGAGATGGGGATGGGTGGGTTTTTATTTTTATTATTAATTATTATTATTATTAGCTTTTATATAGCGCCAGTGATGTACCTGGTGCTTTAGAGAGAATAAAATAGACATGGTCCCTGCCCGAGAGCTTACAATCTAAAGAAGACAGGGGAAGGAGAGACAGAGAAGGGGGAACAGAGAGAGAGACAAGGGATACAACATTCATGAGGATGCGAGAACTCAGGTACTCGTTCTTGGCTCGGTTACAGTAAATTAGGAGTTTGCAGATAACAGGTAGGGGATAATCCTGGGTAGGGATGATTAGCAGGAGTGTTATTTTTTTCTTCTCTCCTCTTTTCCCAGGGGAATGTTTCCCCCATTTTTCCCCTCTTCCCCCTAGTTTAGATGTTTTAAGTTGCTGTTTGTGTATTTTTATACTTTTATATATTGTAAGCCGCCCCGAGCTGCCTTTGGCAGGAGGGGCAGGATAACAAGTGTTTTAATAAAATTAAAATAAATAAATGAGCACCTTTAAAGAAAGCAAAAGTGGGGAATAAGACGCATCCCCGCTTGTCTAAACCCTACCCGCGCGCTGCTTCACTGGCACAGGTTTTGCAGGAGTGCACGTCTGTTGTTGGGTTTACGGAACGATTAAACTCCTGGCTATGAGTCTCTCCCAATAAGTGCTCCTGTGGCTTGATCAGAGGCGTAGCTAGGTCGGAATGGGCCCTGGTGCAGGAGATGGAATCGGACCCCAGAGGCACTTAGCAAGTCTTCGGTGGGTGCTAAGTGCCCATTCATCTAAACATACATTCTGCATAGATATTGAGCCCATAGGCTCCTGGGCCCCAGTGCAACTGAGCCACCTGGACCTATTATATAACTGTGCCTTTGGGTATGATCCTGTGAGGTACTGAGCACTCTAGCCCTGATCCTGAAAAGCACTTCAGTTCACACCTTATGCCCCAGCTTGGCTGTGTTTAAGGCTACTCAGCCGTAGATCATCATTCTGCATTTGCTGAATGTGTGTCACTTAAATGAAATTATCTATTGTAAAATAATTTTTTCATTGGAACTTTGGAGGAGTCACTTTACTTTATTTGGTGCTTCCTTTACATGGAATATCTGATCCATGGTAGGAGTAGATGCCATTTCTCCCTTATATTCTGATTGACTAACAAGTCAGTTGCATCTATGGGTGTTTTTAGACAGACGTGAAGGCTGCTTGCCTCCACATCTGTGCTGGAGGTGCATCCCAAAGTCAGCCCACTTCCAGTCCCGCCTGCGTCCACTTTAGACAGACAGGTGGGTGTCCCCGGCCTGTGGTCCACCCACGTAGCTCTCCCCCTCCCCTGCACCATAGAGTTGCTGTCGGGATGGGGGTTGGAGCCCAGGAAGGGAAGGGTCGGGGCAGGAATAGGAAAGACAACAAGTAGGTAGAGGAAACCTCTCAGCTGTTCTCCGATACCATGGAAACTTAGTGCTCAGCACAAGAGCCAGAGAATCCAGCCTAAGATATCTTACAGCTCATCACTGAGGTAAAGGAAAAGGAGCTAGGAATTAGAGCTGGGGTTTAGGGGAGCCTGGAGACGAGAGCTGGGAGTCAGGAAACCTGGACCCAGAGCTGAGGATCAGGGGAGCTTGGAAACTGGGACGGACACAGGGCCTGAAATCTAAGAAGGGAACATCAAGGCTCAAGGCTAGAGAACATAACTAGAACAAGAGAAGGAGGGGAGAGCATAAGGGCCTAGGAACAGAATTGGAAAACATGCAACTACAACACAAAATGGAGAGAAGAGCAGTTGCTCCATCCAACTTCCTGTGGCTACCAGCAGGCCTTCAGTATTGACTGGTAGCCAGATGTTGGGAGGCAGGAGTAGAGCAATGAGACAGCTGGGAATAGGTGTGGCATGGCAAGGATTGGGAGAGCACAGGAGAAGACATGGGGAGGAGGAAATTAGACTCAAGTTAGGCCTGAGTGGTGGCACCAACCCCTGGGGCTAAGAGTTTGAGACCTGGGGCTTGACAGTTGTGGCTACTCAGCTGATGCTCTAGGCTGGCAGCTGCAACTCCATGGTGCTGACCAGGGCAGTGGCCAGCTAGCTGTCGAGCAGCAGCACGGGTCTGCCCAATAGATGGACAGCAGCTTGGCTGCTGGACCACTCCACATGGTGTGCTCCGAGATCTTCCTTTAGAGAGACTCAGCGGTGAAATGAACTGGCGTGGGCAGGAGCAGAGCTGCCGTCTGCCTAAAGGCAGCCCATGACACTAGCAGAATACATTTAGACTTTCACATCTGGATCAACAATCTGGTGGGTGTGTCAGGAAAATGCTGCTATCCTATTAAATAGTATGATAAGTAACTTATCCCCATGATTCCTCAAAAGTGGATTTGGTTTGTTATCCGTTTTCCCAACTCTGTATTTCTGCATCCAACTGTTAAAGACAAAGAAGCAAAGTATTATTAATTAATGATTATTATTATTAGCAAGCATTTACATAGCGTAAGCAATGCACCTTGTGCTTTACAAAGTAATTGAATAGACACGGTCCCTGACCAAGGGCTTACAATGTGAGAGACGGGGGCAGGGGGGAGATGAAGGAAGGGGAACAGAGGGAGAGACAAGGAGTGTAACATTCATGAGGATGCGAGGTCCCAGGTGCACATGCTTGGCTTGGTTACATCGAGAATGATGGCTGGCTGTTCCGTGTGGTGAGGATATGAGTACACAGATCTCAGGTAACAGATTGTACTGGATGGAGGGCATCAGCAGGAGTTAGGTGAGGGGAGCGAGAAGTCGGGGACGGTTAGGCCATCTTTGCCCCCTCAAACTCTACAACTTTTCATAAACCATTCATTTTAGGAGTATTGCTTTATTAAGGATTTCTCTTCTGAGAACATACTCCAGGCTGCAGGTAAACAAGAGACTTAAGGATAACAGTCCTTAAAGGATTAGACATAGGAAGCATTCTGGCAAGTGGTTGCAGTTTAGAGCAGATGCAGATAAATGCATGTTGTTGTTTTCCCCCAAAAAACGTATACACATTTAAACACAGCACTATAATCCTAACTTTAAAGAAACCGCTTGGATCAAATTACTCCCATTTCAGTGTCACTGGCTACTCAGTCGTGTGACTACTGGAAATAGTCCTAAAATTGGAATACAAGCTGAGCTTTTTGTAATTCATTTTTTAATACTAGGATACCACTACACTTTACACTCATTGCTGTGGAACTGCATTTTTTCTTGGGAAATCACACTTATTAAAGTACAGAAATGTTTGTGTCGATAGTGCAAAAGGTTGTATCCATAGAGGAGATAGTGCTACTCTTTGAATACACTATTAAACCTAATGCTGCAAGGAAGAAGGGGATGCAGGAATTGGGCGTGGGGGCTCGATCCTTTCCGTGCACCGCCTTAATGGAGATGGGTTTGAAGTTCTGCACACCCAGGTCTTCTACAGAACACAGCCTGGTGGGACTCTTCCTGTGCTGCATCCTCGGAATGGGCCATGGCCCCATGCTCCCTTGGTGTCATGTTCTTACCTGTTCCAGCATCGCTACACCTGGCAAACAGACAGCAGAGGTGTAATCCAGCCCTGTTCTGCTCTACTAGGATTTGGATGAGGGCACCAGGGCAATGTCTGACAGGCTCTGGGCCTAGACACAGTACAATTCTGTGTGCGAGACCCTTTTTGAGTCACTTCTATTTTTAGTGATTAAAAGTAGTCTTCTCGGATGGTGTAACAAAAATGAAATTTTAGAAGCTTAACTGTTGGGATTTTTAAAGAGAAATTTGCACTACTCATTATTTACTCTTTTTTTGTTTGTTTGTTTTTTCAGAATAAGGAAATTGAAGAGTTGACAAAGATTTGTGATGAACTGATTGCCAAAATGGGGAAAAGCTAACTTTTAACCAAAATTCTGGACTTCAATATTGAGTGCAATATGTGACCCGCGGCACACTGATGTCCATACCCTTAGATGGACAGGTTATATTTTCACTTTTTTCTTATGCACTACTGTATTTTCTTTCTAAATAAAGTTGATTTAATTGTATGCAGTACTAAGATGACTATCAGAATTTCTTGCTATTGTTTGCATTTTCCTAGTATAATTCATAGCAAGTTGATCTCAAAATTCCTGTATCAGGGAGATTGTCAAGTTCTCTAATAAGTTACCAATTGCTGATCCTAGCCTTCCCTTTGTACATGAGTTCCCATTTTGGATGTCTTTTGGATTTAATATAAACCTGTATTACTTGCATGGGGACTCTTGCCTTAAGGAGTGTAAACTTGATCTGCATTTGCTGATTTGTAAAATAAAATTTTAAAAATAATTAAAAAAAAGAAAATGCATGTCTCTTAAATAAAATTCTCTATTGTAAATAAAAACATTTTCGTTGAAACTTGGAAAGAAGAGTCATTGTATTGAATTTGGTGTTTTCTTTACATGGAATGTCCAGTCCACAGTAAGAGAAGATGCCTTTTCTCTTTAAACAACTAAGGGATACAGCCATCCTGTAAATACATAAGTAAAGTTACTCCTGTGTAAGTACTTGCAGAGTCAGGTGCTTGGGTATTTGAACCTGGGCTGGATCTTGCAAGGTATGGAGCACTCTGCAACTGATCCTGTAAAATGTTGAGCTAAATCTAACAAAGCGCATGCTTCTTTTTAAGCACACGATTAAGCACGTTCCAGTGTTGTTGCATATTCTGCAAAAAGCACTCAGGTTTAAGCACAGAAGTTCAAAAGCTTGTGTTGTGTTAAACTGGCTTTGCTGGGCTAAGGCCAAGGTGTTCAGCATCTTGCAGGATTATGTCCCATTTAAACCCATAAGAAATCTGGATATTTATGAAAGTTGGACACTACAAGATAATGCCCTTCATTTTTCTCGGTCTATTTCCTTCAAGGATGTTTGTTAGTAGAATATATTTTCGTCGTGCTTCAAATTTAAGAATTTGCCTTCAGTGCCTGTAGAGATGGAGAAGTACATTTGACCAGAATAAGCTAGATAAGCAGCATTCCGCTCACCTCTTCATCCTCTAAATCATCCTCTATAGAGGATTAGGTATGTAAAATAAGCATTAGGGCTTTAATGACAAACAAACTGCTTCCTTTGTATAATGGCACATCTCTTGGTTCTCCATGATGAGGATGATTGTCAGTCTGATTCTCCTTGGCTCGCTTTTCATAATCAAAAGTAAGTATTTTCAATCCATTATTTCCATTGTCTTTTATTTCAGGCACATACAAAGGACTCATCTTCTTTGTCAGGCTTGGTTTTCCTATTATTTTTGTGGACTCTGAAAGTGGTTTGCAAATGTAACACAGCTTTATCATAAGATGTTTATTGTAATGAAATGTTAATGATAATAGTTTGTGTAAGATTTTTTGAATGCATTGTCTCATGGCCATCCTGTGCATTTGTGCTTTTTTGTTCAATTGTTGCAACTGTCTTTTTTAATTAAAGATATGTATACAATTAAAGATGCCATTGTAGTCAGTATTGTGGGTCAGCTCTGCAATGCTGAGGGTGAGATTACACCTTACAAATACTGCAAGGCCTCATTTTGCTGTAATATTCCAAATGAATGGGTACATTAGAGGAAAATCAGCCCAGTATTCAAAGGAGTTAAATATTGATAGATCTTTGAGTACACTGGGGGAGGGGGGACAGCCCTGTATCTTGAGGAGGTTTAAATATTGATATATATGAAATTTTTATATTTTTTACTGTAGACCAAAGACAGCAGGTAGAGAGAAAATATGTTGCACTTCCGACGTGTTTTGGAAAAACCCATTTCTTCAATACTAAGGGGAAATGAAAATGTATAGAACATTAATTTTACATATGCAAGGGGAAAAAAACCCTAAGAAATGTATGGCCTGGACGGATACTTTTATCTGTAAAAGTATTTGCAAAATCCAAGAAACCCATTTTTATTAGATTTTGCAAAATCCATAGGCAAATTTTAAATATTTAATATGATGTATTGATCCATCGCCAGCATTCAAGATAGATAACAGAGCTGACTTTCAACCATTGTTTGCAAGCTCAGAAGAAAACCCTATGTAAAGTGATTCTCCCCCCCCCCTCTCTTAATGACAGGTGAAGCCCTGCAGTGTTATACTTGTGCAGGTTCTAGTGATGAAGACTGTAACAGACAAGGGGCTCAGCAGTGCCCTAGAGACTCAGATGCTTGTGCCGTCATAAGAGGGCAATCAAGTAAGTAGTTACATAAATGCAAGCCCCAAAATGTCAAATTTGTTAACTTCAGGCAAGAAATGCCTTCAAGAATTCAGCTTCCAAGGATGATAGGAGAAGGAGCTAGTCAGAAGATGAGAGGAAATGGACATTTAAACAAGCTTGCATTTTGTTTTGGATACTTTTATTCAAACTTGGACCATAATTGAGGAAGCAGAGAGAGAGAGAGAGAGAGAACAAAAAGACCTGCAGATTATCTGTTGAATTCTTGTGATTGCAACAATAACCACGCAATTTTGGATTTTGTACAGGGTGATCATTTTGTCATCTGACCGTTTTGTATTCATCCCTATCGGTAACAGTCTGATGAGTAAATGATCACTCTGTAATTGCCGAATAACAATCATAAGAGTTGATATTCAAGTCGAATTACTCCAAGTGAAGCTTGAGAAGGAAAGGGATTAAAAGGAAGCTATGTTCGGAGTATGCTTGTATGTATATAAATACATATCAGTTGGTAACTGTACAAGGAAGGAGATCATAGTGTTGGAATGACTTATTTACCCTTGTAAATTCATACTTAAAAAGAAGTCATCGGGCTGTTGGTTCTGATACTCATACTATCACTATTCACACAATTGTTTAGCTCCATGCTAAGAAGATAATGAAACAAGCAGATAAGCACGAATGGCGTAATATGTTTTGGATTACATTTGGATCTATTCTAGGTGGTGTTATGAAGTCCTGTTCATATAGGTCATTCTGTGAGCGGGCAAGGCGAGATGGATCAAGCGCGCCCGGCGTGAGCGTTCACTGCTGTTACTCAAACAACTGCAACGCCAGAAGCCTGGCTTCAAGGAACCCAGTCTCCGTGCACTACTTGTGTCTCCTCTTCTCAGCAATGTTGGGGCATCTGGTGTTTAACCTGAAGTGAAAAACACAAACTAGCTGACTACCAAAGCTACAAGGCTGTCTTTGTAGAAAAGAAGATCAACCATTTCTAAGAGTTACTCACACACACTAGAACAATTTGTGAAGGGTGGGGACATCGGAACCTGGGAGTATTTGAAGTTTAATACATAAAGGTGCTGTCTCAAAGGCAATATACAACAGGTCATACTGTGACTTTAATCAAGGTAGGCACCCCTTCAGAAACCTCCACAGATGACATCTAATGTCCATTGGATCAAGGACATTAACGCAGAAATTTCTACGAACATCATGTTGCACCAAAATATATAAAGCAATGCAAGTCGCAGCCTTGTAGCATGGTAAACAAGATTTATATTCTCCAAATGCATTTTAATTATTGGCAAAAGGAGTCTTAAGCTAAAATAAATCTAAGATGTTCAAAGTGATGTGATTGAAAATTCACTTAGGCCACAATCAACACTAATAAATAATTGTTCACAAGATAAGCAGAAAAGGAAACAGAAAGGGAAAGGATGGATGCTGTATCATTAGCATTATGGTTCATAGGAGAAAAAAACCCTAACATTAAAGATTATGAATATTTTCTGTGTTCTATAAACCCACTAATCCATAAACTTTGTGATGAAACCAGAAAGCAAGATTTATCTGTAACACTCTTTCAGACTAGTAGGCTTCCTTCCAAAAGATCAATTTATTCTATCTACCACTAGTCTGTGGAATGGGGGGAGGGGGTGGGGATTAATCTCAATCTCCCAGCCAATTGCTATTTAGGTAATGACGGTCTCCCTACTTAAGTTCCCTCTGTAGCGGGGGTTGGATTATGATATTGCATCTCCATTTCCTGTCTTCAGTTTCTGGATGTATCCGTATTGGGTGAAGTGATTCCTTGGTGTAAGCTGGGTGTTGGCTCGAATGATTTTGGCAGAAGCAGGAGCTAGCCTGATTTACTTTAAGTTTGCAAGGTAAAGCATTAAGCACTTTGGGATCCTTCAGGGCAAAACACACGGTATTAGTCCAGCTATGGTGTGCTCCATAGCAAATGAAAGACTAAAATCAAACCCCTACGCCATTGATGTATTTTATAATAAACTCTGTCTACAATGTGTTCCCTATTAGTACATTACTATTATTAATTTAGTGCCAGAAAGGCACCTGACCCTGGACAATCCTACCCCAAAAAGAAAATAAGCATTTTCATTGTTTAGACTAGAATTGCCTTTTTCCACTTACGTGAGAGACTGATCCTCAAAATACTGTGTCCATTGAAATGAATGGGGCTTGCACCAGCTGCAGGCTTTAAAGGTTTGGGCCATAGAGAGAAGGAAGTGGGGGAGAATGAGAGAGGGGACTGTTGGGCAGGTCTTCCATAGATGAAAAATGATGGGAGTTTTTTCATTGAGTGATCAGGACTGGGAATGAGGCTTGAATATTTTTCACAGTCTCAGTAGTTGAACATAACAGCAAAGATGGTTTCCAAAATGAGTGAGCTGATTCTGCCTCCCCACCCCCCTCCCCAAGGTGCTCAGTGTCCTACAGATCTTGTGGACATGTCTGGAAGCAGCATATGCTTGGCTCTTCTGATCATATTGACCTCCTTCGGTGGCACATCATTTGGATTTAGATGTCTCCTTTAGACACTCAAGACTAGTGCTTTCTGATGTTACCTGGGAGGGATGGGAACTTTCGCACTTGCCACTGCAGCCCTCTAATTAGCACCCGTCAGACTACACTGATCCCCTTTTAATGCGCGAGAACACCCATCCTTATAAAGGTTACATTTGGGGACTCAGTCCTGAGAGAGTCTCCTAGCGCACTAGAAGGGGATTAGTGCATTAATCGTCACAATTAGAGAGCCGCGGTGGCGATTGCAAAAGTTCCCGTCCCTCCCGGGTTAACATCAGGAAACAGCCTCCGTGGCTCAAATTAAGTTCGACCTTTGTTTTTGTGGAACTCAGTAGAGAGGTGCAGCAGCTGTCTTCACAACAAAATGAAATTGTTTCTTCATTAACTCTTTGAAAACCAAAGTGAGATTGATTGATTGTTAGGCAGAGTGGAAAACTTTCAATCCTGTGGGCCGCTTTGAAGATTAGTACCAGCTTGGTGGGCCAGGTTGGAATCAGAGTGCCCTCAGACTAGAGGAAAGACTGGGAATGTCCAGACCCTGGATCTGTCCCCTATCCCTGGGTGCATGCCCTTATCACCAGCAGATCTATGGACCAGATTCAGGAACTAAAAGAACCAAATTGTTAAAATAAAACTGCTAAAAAGATTTGGCCCAGGGTGAGGGTACATTCCAGAGATGTGTACAAAACTACTTTTTGTTTAGCTAGAATGACTGCTGAACACAGATGACTGAACTACTGTTTCACGCGCATTGGATGAAACTGCAAGAAGTTCAAGTCCAGTGAGTCTCTGCTCTGGGGATGATTTCAGACATTACGTGGTCCCGATTCACCACAGTGGATTCCTGGTGGGGGTGAACAGATTAATCACCCCCCGTGGTCAAGGAAAGCCCCGAACAGACATGATGGGATTGGGACCACTGGACCATGGACCAGGGCAGCACAACAGACATTACGCCGATCCCGGGCCGGGCCGTGGTCAAAGCACCCGGAAGGCGCCGGGGCAGGCGCGTCCTGGCTGCTGTTGTGTGCCCTTTAAATCTCCCTCCCCGGTCTGTGTTGTTGCTGGTTGCCTGACAGCGATGCTGCATGCTTTGTCCCTGCCTGGGAATCTATGGGTATTTTCAGATGTTACGAGATCACAGTGAACCACGGTGAATACCCACCTGTGGTCACTGTGCCTCGAATGTCTGTTTGGCGGCCGCCAGATGTTTGCCACGGTCAATACCCACACGGGATCATTTTCAACCATGCTTCCCGGGCTAGCCGTGGGAATTTCCCGGGAAGCGTGGTGAAAGTGATCCCCAGCGGGGACCAAAAAAAAATCACGTCTGGTCAGGTGCCACGGCCCGGGATCACCGGCGGGATCCTAGGCTGTGGCGATTTCGGCCAGACGCTGTGGCTGCATTGGCCCCACCGCCCGCCCATCTCCCCAGAGGGTGGGCAGCAGGGAGCATGGAGGGGGCGGGGCCGTGCAGCCGCACGTTGCACCGCGCAGCCCCGCCCCCTACCAGATTCCCCGCCGGGATCCCTCGGCACGTCTGATACGGCGTGACGGGGTCATCCCGGCGGGATATGATTTGGTTGTTTTCGGTATGGGCCAAGCGGCCCCATAACATCTGAAAACACCCATAGTCTTTGGTTCCGGACGGTAGTTGCTGTTCAGACATTACTTTTTTTTGTTTCCTGTTGGGAATCTCTTTGACCACGCTTTCGGAGATGGGTATTTTCAGACATTACGAGATCACAGTGAACCACAGTCAATTCCCTGTGGTGGCTGTGACTGCGTAACGTCTGATGGGGGGAACGGATGTCCCCCTCCAGATGTTACCATGGCGGGGAATCACTTTCGTCACACGAGTGGCTGAAGCGGCGGCACCGGCGGTCATCTCCTGGCGAAGGCGATTCCCCACCATGATGAACCCCGCCATCACTTCTGGATGGCGGCCATGGCCCGGAATCCCCGCAGGGATTCCGGCCCGTGGCCAAATCAGGCGAGCGATGCGGCTTCATTGGCCACGGCGACCGCCCGTCTCCCCAGAGGGCGGGCGGTGGGGTGCGTGGAGGGGGCGGGGCTGTGTGGCCGCATGTTGCGCCGCGCGGCCCCGCCCCCTCCCCGATTCCCTGCCAGGATCCCCCGGCACGTCTGTTAGGGCGTGACGGGGTCATCCCAGTGGGGGATGAATGTATTGATTCCGTGACAGGGCCAATTGGCCCTGTCACGTCTGAAAATACCCGATGGTCCGGGTCGGAGCTCCAGAAGTGGTTGATTTTGACCCCATGTGGGTATTGACTGTGGTGAACATCTGGCGGCCGCCAAACAGACATGAAGGCCGCTTTGGCCCCACTGTGGAATTGACCGTGGTTCACTGTGGTTGAGCGTGATCTCGTAATATCTGAAATCACCCAGGGACGGCAGCCACATGAAGAACATGGCATAAGAGGATTAACTAACATTACTCATGCAAGCTGGATCTAATAATCTGTGTAAAAAGTATATTGTGTCAAGTGAGCAATCTTTTCATTCTGTTGTTTGTTCATCTGTATTGACCTGGCTCTTTAAAACGGTTACATTGCACTAAAGATGTGATTAGCTATATCTATTCGGGGATAGTGCTATAGTGGTGGGGCTGTACTTGGGAGTGATGGTTATATTGTCTGTACGTTTCTTGATGAAGAAATAAAACTTACACTGTAAATAGTAATGCAATTTAGCTGACTGTGTTGGTTTTTGAACAAAAAGTGCCAGTCGCTGCCCATGCTTCGAAGCAATCCTTCCTGGGCTACGTACTTGTTTCTTGTTAGACATCTTAAAATATCAAGATCATACAAATTGTCCTTGTTCCTAGTTGGCCTATTTAGTACAGAGAGCAAGGTAAAGTAAGGGCTCGTGTCTCTGATATATACTGACTTTAAAGCCACAGCAGAAGACTACAATTAGGGGAATCCAACCAATCAGGATCTACCTGGCTACAATTATTTGCTACTGATCAGCTTCAAAGGACCCTCTTTGCCTTTATGTGGGCCTGTTTTAACATTTTTTTCTAAGAATACTAAGTTCTAAAAATGTAAAAACTCTACAAAAATGATGGAATGCATCATGCTGCATGTTGAAATAAAGCTTCATGGAGCTGTGACTGATGAACGAGAGAAGACCTGTAGAAACCAAAGATATTAAGCTATTTGGGCCACAGACTGGACACTGAGGGATAGATTTCAATGGTACAAATGGCACCTTGGCACCAGACGCACCAGACACAAATTAATACTTCTGCGTGTGTCCATCTCCCTCTAGAAGTCACTGTGGCCCATGTAGGAAAAAACAAGGCAGTTGCGAAGGAAATACTTGAGTTGCGTCCACTTTGTGCCCCTTCTGTGACCCATCTATCAGCTCCTTAGAATCAGGAATACTAATTCCTTTTCTCCAGTGATCAAATGCTGTAAGATGGAAGGGGAATGCTCCCGCCCCAACTCATTGGAAGATACTAAAGGGATCTTCCTGTCCAGAAAGTTAATCTAAGGTGAGAATTAGATGAACATCTAAGGCTTGGTTTCATCCACAGTCACTGCCGTCTCTATGGAGGAGTTTAACGGGATGACGGTAGCTCTCAACTGGAAGATACAAACAATTGGGGACAGGTTGTTTGTGTGTTGTAAAAGAAGGGTGAGGTTGGAATTGAATGGGTTTTGTAACACCGTCAGCCACTGGGAGAGGAGACTCAGGCCACTTGCCCACATAACTGGGGCCAGCGATTCGTCCAGTGGGGAATCTCCACGCCGGGAAACTTACGCCGAGCTCTGCCTGTGGTTCTCTGAATGCCTGACATTCGGAGGGAAAAAAGTCACTGATGATGCTTTCAACCCCATGCCCATGTGCGGAGCTCAGCGTAGGTTTTCCGGCAGGGAGATTCCCCACCAGGAGAATCACCAACCCCGGTAATGTGGGGAAGTGGCCAGAGTTTCCTCAGTTTCCCAGCCTCTTCCTAGATAGCAAAGTTCATTAGGGATCAAGTTGGGTTGGGTATGTGGGATTGGTAACAAGTGTGTACAATCTGGGATGGTGTGTCAGATTCCTATAAAATGTTTGAGTAGCAAGCATGCCTGCTATCGCCAGATGGCAACAGCACTTTTTAAATGGACCGCAGCTGGGGGGCAGTTCATGGGCATGTGCAGGGGGGTGCACATGGACGCATGCCCATCCCCCATGCATCCCCACACACAGAGCAACCAACATTTTCGCTGGTTGTTGCCTGCAGAGGTGATGGGGGGAGGTGTGTGTTACGTGGGAGCATGTGCGCCTACCCACCACCACTTTCAAATGGAGCGCACCCACTCATGTCCTCTGCATCTCGATACATCTCGATAAAACTGCATCTTGAGAAAACGGGCCAAACCCTATATCCCACCCATCAAGCAACAATACTCTGTGTCAACCTTCTGACCAACAGACAAATCCTACAACTCTTACACTTCGACCACACGCTGTCCAGGGGAATTGGTTCCTTGTTGGCTTCCACCTTCTACTCCTTACCTCCCACACATTCATGAAATGGCATAATGTTGAAATGCTAGGATTCCACACGGCCACAGAAATTTTGATTCAAACATTGCCTGCGCCTGGGACCTTGTCAGGATCCCCACCCAGGGGGAGGAAGGGAAGAAGAGGGAGTTATTATGTATCTTGGTCTAAGCTCAGAACCTGTGGCATCCATTCCTCCAAGAGGGCAGGTCAGGGGCTGGGTCAGAGTCCAAAGCACTGTCCCATAGCTGAGTAGCCTGTTCCTACTTGTGTCAGGTTCAGAGCCGTATCTGGAGACTGGCTCAGAGTCCAGAGCATGAGTGGGAAGTCAGTCTAAGAGGTTAAGAGCTAAATCGAGTAGACCTATTGAATTTACAATGCCTGAAGTGCTTAGTGTCGTTTGGGTATCACAAAGTCCCTGTGATGGAGTTACCTACGACCTTGCAGGAGCAGGGCTGGGGTGAGTCGCTGGGGGTGGGTGGGTGCAGCCCTCAGATCAGTAGAGCTCTAGTAAGCCTCTGGCCCTTTAAAGGGGCCAGGTGTAGAGGCTTAGTTAAGGTCAGCTGAGTGGCTCCAGCAGGCGATGGCTGTGCAAGCCAGTAGAGCCTCTGCTCCAAATGGGGAGCTGAGGAACTCACAGGGGGGAAGATCACCAGGGAAGAGAAGGGTTAGTTGTTTATGTATGTATATGTGGCTTGAAGAAAGCATGGAGTACTGTAAATAAAGCTGCATTGGAGAAAGAAGCATTGTTTGTGGACTGTTTGGGGAGAAATCCTGCAAAGACTCACCCTAGTTGGACTCGGCCCGGCTACATTCCTCTTTTCAGTTTATCTGGGTCTGGTGGAGATGGCAAGAGTGATCCAGTGTTGCAGGCGGGCATGGTGAGACCCGCATGGCGGTGGAAGCGATCTTCTTTCTGGGTTCAGGTGCATATATGTGTAGGCCTCAGGTCTCCATGCCCGGTGCCTGATTGCCCCTGTTGCAACACTCCCCCCTTCCTCTATCATTGCCATCCTGGGACCCAGGTAAGTGGGGGAATGGGAAAGTGCAGTGGGTTTATGACCCAGCCAATACCTGCAGCTATACCTGTAAATCCACTACCCAATCCTGCTTTACAAGAGGGAAGACGACATGGACAGGAGTGAGGGTGCAGGAGGCAAAGCGAGAAGACTAGCAAGCGGAGTCTGCTTCCTGGCTCACCCTTGTGTTCAGTCACTTGGCTGGTCTGGCTTCCTGCTGTGACCCTCAAGCCTCTTTCTCTTACTCTAAACCTGGTTGCTCTGCTCGAATCTGTGTAGGCCTGATCCTGCCACAACTTTACATGAACCCAGGTCTGCCCACAACCTGGAACCTGTCAGGTCCAAAGATCCTGAAAACAATTCTATTAATACTGTGCTTTCTAAAGACATAATTCTTACTATTCGTAAAAGCTCTAAGCCATGGGTCCTGATGAGAGCCGGTGTGGTGGATAAGGCACTGGACTTGGACCTGGGAAGCAAAGGGTCAAATCCCACCCTAGCCATGAATTCACTGGGTGGCCTCTTGGCTTCTGTCCCCAATCTGTAAAATGGGAATATGGTCCTTTTTACACGAGACACACTCATGCATGCCCGTGCAGGGATCTGTGCAGGCATGCATGGGTGAGTCCTACGTGTGCAGCAGTGGTGGGCGGGCTTGTGTGCGCGCTTCCGCAAAACACGTCTGCCCACCCACCTTCACGTACACGTGGAGCAAGCGCCGACAATGCTGGTTGCTCCGTGCGTGGGGGATGTCCACCTGCCCCTCCCAGTGTGCGCCCGTGTCCACCTGCCCCTCCCACTGGTGCGCACACTGACCACCCCTCCCAGCATGTCCCGTTTACAAAGAGTCTATGTGTGCGTGTCTGTCCCTGTGTCCTCTCACCCGTGTCCATCGTAGACTGCAAGCCCATTGGGCAGAGACCTGCCTCTGGAAATCTGTCACTGTACAGCGCTGTGTACACCTAGTAGCACTATAGAAATTAGAAGTAGTAGTAATAGTAAAAGCAACATCCCTGTACAATTTTGTTTTATTTTTAGTTGTTATCATCTATCTACTGCTTTACATGATCCAAACCTAAATTTCAATGGAACGCCCAACAAGCGTCCCACTTGCTCCCTTCTGCTTGATGTAGAAGATGACATTGTGGGAGCCACTAGTTTTAGAAGTCCAGATTAAGCGGATTACTTCAAAAATAGCCTGCCAATCTTATCGATTTGGGCCTATTTAAGCCGTCATGCAAGGATTTGGGAATTATATGGACACCCTCAATTTCTTCATCAGTCAATTTTCCTGCATGTGGTTTCAGTTTCCTCCCATTGTTCAGTTCTGAATAAACTTGCCGATGTTCTGCTGGCAGGCAATTTGATTTGTGTGAGTACATAACTCTCCCAGCTCTGATCTGGAAGAGTAGAGCTCATTATGACTTCAGCATAACTCAGACCTCACCACCGCAAGCATTTTATGACATCATGACAGGAAGGACTTGTCATAGTACCATGGTGTCCACATGGAAATGAATAACTCATGACTTCTATGTGTTGCTATGGAGACTGAATACCTTGTTTCCCAGAGACCTGGGAGACAGGAGCTTGTCTAGAAAAAACCAAGGCTGGGATGTGAAGGGCCGGAGGCTCTGAGCCTGTTCCAGCAGTCACCCAATATAGCAATACATAAGGAAGTGCACCATCTCTCAGTGCATCAGCCACCATGCCAAATTTAACAACCGCTCCTGGCCTTGCACAAGACTGGAAATCGCACGAATTAGCGGAGTTAACAACTTTCGTTCCTCGAATACCTTCGCTGAATGCTGAATCAACAGACTTGTAAGTATTAGCTAATGCTTTCAGATAAATCGGGATTCGAGTTGTTTTTTACATGACTCTTCCATTTTGACCTATGGGAGTGTCAGGTAAAAACCCACCACAGGTGGCAACCCTAATTTCTGGACGGGACAATGATGCTTCCCTTTTCTGCTATTAGGTAGCCCTTGTCATCACACAAATAGGGAGAATTCGGTCACGCACTCATCTGCTCCAGGCAGCCCACTGGAGGCAAAAGCTCTTCCAACTCTGGTGCTGATTTTATTTTAAAGCCCTAAATGATCCGGGCCCCACATACCTGAAGGAACACCTGTCCTTCCATGCCCCATTGTGGCCGCTGCAATTGGCTGGGAGTGGCTCCCTGTGGGTACCATCCGTGAGGTGGGTTCCTACGGCAAGAGCTCGCAGGGGGGGAGCATTTTCGGTTGCTGCCCTGTTACTGTGGAACTCCCTTCCCCCACAGGGTTGGTTTGGGCCCAAGCCTGAGGTCTTCTGGAGGCGGGGCAAGACTTTTTTGTTTATAAAGGAATTTGGTGGGTGGGCATAGGGATTGGGTTGGAGGGTTTTTGGGAGGTTGGAGTGGGTGCTTTTGAGATGAGGGTAGGGGTTTTTTGGACTGTATTTTAAATGTTATTTAATTGTATTATGTTTTTATTGTAAGTTGCCCTGAGCCTTTGGGAAAGGGTGGGGTAGAAGTTTAAATAAATAAATAAATTAAATAACTCCTCGGTGCCTGTCCAAGCATCTTCAAGGGCTTCACGGTCCTGCCAGATTTCCCCTTCCAGTATCCATTGTACAGATGGGGAAACTGAGGTATACTTTTCAGAAGTGCTCATAAGTTCTGGATGCCTTCATTTTGGGGGCACTGAAACATAAAAAGAGAATGCATTTTCAAGGGTACTAATGGCTTTTGGCACCTAAATTACACTGTAAGTGAATGCACCCACCTGCCTTTCAAAACTTGTCTCCAAAGGTGGTAACTCTCAACCTCTCATATCAAAAGGCAAAATGCAAAGATTTTTGCCTTCTGAATCAGAAGTGTGATTTTCATTGGCCTTGTTGTGAGGGTGCAGTACACCCAATAAAGGGTAGAGCCTCAATCCTTGTGCAAGAAAATCTGTGAAACCGGATGCAGTGATTTGGTTTTGTTCTTGTGCTCTCCCTACCCACACGGAGCTTTTGCAAAGGAAGCATTTTCTTGATGTTTGACTTTGCATCTTTCTTTCTCAGTTATTTGCTCTCGAACCCTTTTGTAGCCCTGGGGGGACTTTCACCCAATGAGAAGGAAATAGCCAAGATGAAGGTAGGTGTGACTCGACTAGGTAGCCAAGCTAAACTTCTAACTAACCCAGGAATTTATACATAGTCACTTTCAAGGATACGGAAGCCACTGAAGTTACCTGTGACCAGTCCATGTTGCGCTTGTAAAGTCCCCAACTGGCTGAAGGACTGTTGCCCCCTATTGGCCATTGATAACAGGGACCGTGCTTCTTTGGTCCCAGGAGGCACTACAGAGAGTCTGCTCAACGGGATTGAGTTACTGGACTTGAGTGTGTTTCTAGAACCTGTCATAGTCCGAACTCCCCCACACCTGCCTTCACCTCTCTGTCCCATCTCCTGCCCTGATCTGCCTGACAATCTGACATAGCTCTGGCCCACTGGGTTCCTCCTGTCATTCTTTGACACAATCCCATCTTTCCCTTCTCAGACCCAGACCCCTAAGAGCTTCCATGCTATGTGCCTTATGTCTCCCATGGTCTAAAGCTGCTGGTCTCTGAGAGCTCACGCTGACTGGTACTGACTTCAGCATTTCTACCGAAAAAACAAAAACCCCAAAACAAAACAAAAAAAACTATTTGCCACCTGACAAAGAACATTTCTCAAATAATGCACCAACATGACAGAGCATTTTAAGATAATGTACAGATAACTTATTAAATAAATTACATAAGAAATAAAAATGTAAATAAGAACTAGAATACCTTCCCTCAAAGTCTTGGAATAATTCCTGAACGATTGCAAATTTCCCTTTTCAGACCTAGTTGACATTTTTCTTATCTGAAAGAGCTGTGTCAAAATCAAGGAAAGTACTTAAGGGAGCACAAGATAGAGCGTTGCCAAAACTTTATTACAAATCTGAAAGCAAATAAAATTAACGTGCTTTCCGGTTTCATTGCAAACTCAGAATTCCGGTGGGGCATATTAGAGAGTTCACAGAGACTTTGAGCTGGTTTGGCACTGTCCCCAGCTGAACCGGACATTTCACACAGTGGCAATGTGCAGCAAAACTAATTTCCGTGTTGTCAGTGCTGCATTGGTCTTTATTTCTTTATCTCTGTCTAGGAGTCGGAGATTCTTAGGAATGTTTTCATTTTGTGCTGCTCAAAATAGGAACATTTTTCATTCTTTCAATATTTCTACTTCCCTGAAAACTTTTTTGATTTTTATGAAAAGTTTAATAATAATTTAGATTTTTTTTGTTACAAATTTTTTTTTCAGGGGAAAAATTAATATGTTTTAAAAAGTGTTTTTAAAATGAGGAAGCCACTGGTTTTGGAACCTTTTTAGTTACTGAATGTAATAATTTTCATCTAATATTTCAAAAGCTGCAACCAACTCTGATCAATAACCTAGCTTTGGCTTCAACGCCCATGCTCTGCGTGCATTTTTGTACTTTTGACCTTGAGTAAAAATTTCACAAATCTTGAAGTTTTAACCTTCCTTAAAACCTTAAGGAAAAATTGCTCCCTCCAGATAGTCATTTTGGTCCCTCCCTCCTCGCTTTCAAAAAGCACCTGAAGGCTTTCCTGAAAACTTTTTAATTTTTTTTTTTTTATTATTCTCCCTGTGCTTTTAGAGGAGCCACTACTGTTTTCCCTCGATGTAGTTTTTCCTCCCCCTTTAATCTGGATTTTCCTATGGGTTTTTATATCCTATTTCATTGTACTAACATTGTGAAGTGCTCTATATAAATAAAATTAATTTTTGATTATTAAAACCCAGTGTGGTGGGGACACCCTTGACCCCCCCCAAACCCTCCTCCCTGAACCCCCTAAACTCTCTCCCTGACCCCTTCCATCATATACTGTCACTTCCACAAAGGAGAACCCTGCTTTGCTTTCTGATCTGAGCATTTGCAAGGCATCTAGAGAAAATGGCGTCAGCTCCACGCCCTCTCCCTCAGCTGCCAGGAAATTCAAACATTGAGGAGAGCAGAGTGTGGCCTATAAAGCATTCCCTCCTTAATTCTCCTCCTTACCCCATCATCCCAAAAGTGCAGGTTGCAGAAGGCTGAAATTAAGGAGGTGGTTGCTTCCTGTACCTCAGCCATGGAGTGGGAGTTGTGTCCCTTCCCTCCCCACGTGTTGTTATATTATTATTATAAACATTTATATAGCGCCAGCCATGTGCGTGGCGCTGTCCAGAACATAGACATAGACATAGACACGGTCCCTGCCTGTGGCTTACAATCTAAAAGACAACGAGGGGGAGACGTTGAGAGATATAACAAGAAAAAGCTGTCAAGCCCTCACACTTGGAGCCTGTGTTACGTTTGGCAGCAGCGGGAAGGGAGGGCCTAGCTGGAGGGTAGAGGACAGACATTGAGCATGGGGGGCAAAACCGCTCCTTCCCCAGTTCTCAGCCGTCTCTTATCAATAAAAGCCCTGCACGACTAAGATGTACTATTTTCCTTTAAGACGCCAGCACCCAGGAAACATCGCTTCTTCCGCAAGCAGGCTGGCTCCACCAATCGCTGGCAGTTTCCATACAGCCTGAGCTGTGACCTGCTTGGACTCGCCCAGGCCAACAAAGCATTCAAAGTTTGCCTCAATGAGACCCTAATGAGAATAATGTCAGGTAGGAAGACATTAGAAAAAGCATCAGCTTAAACCTCTTCTATCAAAATCATTCCTGTTAGAATCCAAGCAGAATTTACGTGGGCCGGTCTTGCAAGGAAAGTTTATGAGGAGTGCCAAGTGTCTGAAGAGTATCAAAAAAATATAAACACCCTAACCTTAGCTCCACCTTGAACCAAAAGCCTATTACTTAAAAGAGATCAAGCAACTCCTTTTAAGTCCTTTGATGTAGGGTGAGGCACTCAGTTACTAAAGCAGTCATCCACTCACAATAGCTGAGATATGCTTACCACTCTCTCAAATTCAAAGTTAGCGAGTCCTAATTGCTAATTCAACCCTAGCTTTAAATGCAAGCTAGCAAACCCAAACTTTTATTTCAACCCTAGCTTTTAATTCAGAGCTAGGAAACCCTAACTTTTATTTCAACTCTAGCTTTAAATTCAAAGCTAGCTTTTTATTCAAGCTAGCAAACTGTAGCTTTTTATTCGAACCCTAGCTTTTTGGAGACCCTAGCTTGTAAAACCTTTTTATTTTGAAAAAAAAATAAAAATTTGGTGGGTGGGGATGGGGTGTGTTGTGATGGGTGGTTTGGGGGTAAGGTTGTAATACAGCGCAATCACCTAGGACACACGCAGCAAGCCTAGCAAATTGTCTAAAATACCACCGCCTTTAGCTCCCACACATCATGGCCTCCCAGAATTTCAGTGTCGAAGACAGCTGGTTTGAAAACTCCTTAAAGGTCAAACCATCACTGAAAAACAAAGAAGAGTTATGGTGCATGTTTTCCACAGATGTTTTGTCACATTTAATTATAGCAACATTCCCATTTTACAGATGAGAAAATGGAGGCTCAGACAGATTTAGAACCCCGTTTAGCAAAACTCTCTTAAATACATGCAAAAGTCCATCTCTGTTCAACAAAGAACTTAGATTAGGTTTGTCAGAGCAAATTTTTTTTTTTTTTTTTTTTTTAAAGGAACATTGTGGGGCCAAAGGATACCAAAATAAGGGACATTTGTTATGTAAATAAGGGATGTCCATTATTCTTTATAGAACTATAGGACTCTGAAATAAGGGACTCTCTTTTAAAATAAGAGACCTGGCAACCCTAATTTAGGCACATGCTGAAGTGCCATTGAAATCAAACGTGCGCAGCCAAATATTTTTTTGAGGTCTTGCTAAGTGACAACTTGAAGGATTCTGCTACTGTTGGGGGGAGGTTGTTTTTTGGTTTTGTTTAAGGAGATCCACAACAGATGTCGTCTGGGATTTACCTGAACAATTTATTCCCATTCCATCAGCAAGGAGTAAGTGTATGCTTTCTTCCACCCTTTAGCCGACACACCTGTCTCTCTGACTGCTGCAGCAGAGTTTCAGCCATCAAGTCTGGAGTTTCAAACTCCTACGTCGTACCTGCCATCTTTATCTACGAAGGGCCGCTCTCTGGAGAGGTAACAGTGTTCATGCTGTCTTTTAGAATGAACGAGTCCAATCCTGCAAGTGTTTGATCATGCAGATATAGGCTGCTTTTAAACGAGCGGGTCGCTGTCACAAGGTATTTAATTCGCGGTCTGCAAACAATGCACGACCGCCTTCTATGCGCATGATCCCGGACTTGTGTCTCGTCTAATCCCGCCTTGCGGGATTTCGAAATATCGCGTGACGGCGACCCACTCGTTTAAAAGCAGCCATAGTGCCACTGACCTCAATGAAAGGATTTCCCTTTATTTAAGTATCATTCCCACAACACTCTAGTTCCTAGCTCTTTGTTCTTTTCTTTTTTTACGTGAGTTTGCCAAATCCCTTCGTGTTCACACAAACATTAGCCAGTTTTTAAAGTGGCCTCCAGGATGGAAAAGGGTCCCCACCCCTGATCTACACCCTCTAAAGACTATTGGAGGTGGACCCGTTCCAATTCCTGGATCCAGTTGCTATCTCCAACCCCCTTCTCCTTGCAAACTAACCCCTTGATCCTGAATCCATTTGCCTTGTCAAGGAACAATGCATTCCCACAATTGTTAATTCCCCTGCATTTTGGTGACCAAATCCTTGCATCCAGTGGGAGAGACTAAGGCAATCCAAGGAGCTGCCTAACTGACAGCAGGGTTTCAAATCCAGCTCTCCAGGGTCTCCGGCAGAGGCCTCACCCAGGTGGGCTACCTGAGACCCTCCAGGATCCACAGCAGAGGCCTCATCCAGAGATGCTACCAGAGATCCTGAGTCAGAGATGCCGGGGATTGAAAGTGGAACCTCATACATGAAAAGTACGTGCGCTACCACCCAAGCCACGGCCCACCGAAGCTCAGGATAAGGGATCATCAAAGGGCCCACGAAGTGAAAAAGGGTTTCACACACCCAGAACATGGGTTTATCTACCCCAGGATTGGGGAACGTCAGGCCCAGGGGCCAAATGTGGCCCGTGGCAAGTTTTCCTGTGGCCCCTTCCAGTTCCTGGATCTGTCTCCTGGATCCAGTTGCTATCTCTAACCACTGAAAAACTGAGCTCAGGGTAAGGGAGAAAAGTTGAGGGTACGCAGTTACGCACGCAAGGAGAGGGGAAAGATCCATGGACTGGGCCCGCCTTTTCTCGAGTATGCCCCTTAAGCGCCCTCGACCCCAACTTGTATACAGCCCTCACAGCTGGTACTAGTTTCTAAAGTGGCCTCCTGGATGGAAAAGGTTCACCACCCCTGATCTGCACCCTCTAAAGACTTTATGAATGAGCCCTAAGAAAGGAAGTTCTCCTGCAGGGAGGGGTTTACAGGACAAGAGTCCCCTTGTATAAGGGCTGCAATCCTATCCTCACTGAAGTCAGTGGGGCTCTGCTGGCACAAGTGCATTTAGGGCTTCAGCCCTATGAGATATTTATCCTTGTTCCAGTTGGTTTAATGGCTGTGCCAGAATGGAAACAGCAATAACCACCTTCGTCCCTTCTCCCTCGCTGCCCCGCGTGCCTGGAACTCCCTCCCTGCCCTCCTCTGCCTTGCCCCCACCTGCCACACCTTCAAGTCCCTCCTCAAAACCCACCTTTTCCGCTCTGCCCTTCCTAACTCCTGCTAATCACCCCCACCCAGGATTATCCCCCACCTGTTATCTGCAAACGCCTCTTTACTGTAACCAAGCCAAGAACGTGTACCTGAGTTCTCGCATCTTCATGAACGTTGCATCCCTTGTCTCTCCCTCTGTTCCCCCTTCCCTGTCTCCCCTCTCCCTGTCTTTAGATTGTAAGCTCTTGGGCAGGGACCGTGTCTATCTTATTCTTTGTAAAGCACCAGGTACACGTCTGGCGCTATATATAAATGCTAATAATAATAATAATTAATAATCATCAGTAACACCACGGGGACCCCTGCTTTTGGTATATTAGTGATTGGTTCATATTGGTGTGAGCACCAAGGGAGTGGGCAAACTCATGTAGAAAAGAATAGATAGCTAGGAAGAATATTTGGAATACTCTACGCAAAACAAAACAAAAAACAGAGTAGACGGATTACCGTGCCATTAATCTGCTAGAAAAGCCGTAGCAGCATGGTGCACATTTCTGAGACAGTTTGGGCCTAGATCAAAGATGGCATCAACTGCATCGTGGAACCAGAGCTTACTTTATACCCAGGGGGAGGGATCCACCCTGCAGGTGTTTCTTATTGTTATTTTGTCCCCTTCCCGTTTCTTGGATCGGGTCTTTGAATCTGGCCTCCACCTTCCAGTCCCGAAGGAGTGAGCTCAGGCGAAGGTGTTAGAGGTGAGAGTGGGGGGGTTTAGCTAAGGTAGAGACAAGTAGGTGCAACTTTACCAGGGCCCCCATGCATGCAGCGGAATCCCCTGCCTGCCCCTCCCGGCTGCAACCCTATCTGCTTGCGGCTGCCACACCCATCTCCCCCACTGAGCTGCTGGAACAGTTTGGCTTCTGTGTGGCTTCCCTGCCTCCAGGGAGAGCACCTGTGGCCTGTCCAGGAGTCAGGGGAACTGTGGCCAGCCACCAGCACCAGTTTCAGTGGTAGGGAGCCAGCCTGGGAGTAGGGGGAGCCAACAAGAGGGAGAAGGCCCAAGGGCCCAGGAGCTCACCTGGAATCTGTGGGGGGGGGATCCCAAGCTCCATGTGGGGATGAGGGTGTGTGCTCAACAGCAGAGTCTGGATCTAGGGTTGCCACCTGTGCTGGATTTTTATCTGACACTCCCATAGGCCAAAATGGAAGTGTCAGGTAAAAAAACAACCGAAGGTGGCAACCCCTATCTGGATGAGCAGTCCAGGATCACGACGGAGACCCTCCCCTCTATGCCCTTCCCTGAGTGCCCACCCAGCCACATGTTCTGTCCCACATTTCTTTGCCAGCCCCAGATCTTTCTGCACTCAATACCCTGCCACCCTTCCCCAGGCCGTGCAAATTCCTGTTGTTGTCTCATATAATCCTTCCAGATAATGAACGGTTGTTGTCTCAGGGGATAGATAGAATTTGGTCTCCAGGGTTTAAGCCCAAATATGAAATAGGAGAATCTGGGATGATGCAGACCATTATTTCTCTGACTTTTTGGTGTGGCCCACTGACCATTTTTAAATAACCAGCATGGCCCTCAGCCAAAAAAGGAGGGGGGGGGGGAAATTAAATCACACACACAGTTCCCCAGCCCTGGTTTAGGCCCTGACTGACTGACACAGGCCTGATTCTGCACTCCTGAAGTCAAAGAGTTTGCTATTGACTTCAACAGGCGAGTGGGCAAATGTCTGAATCATATCAAGCAAGTGCCTGCTGGCCATAGTCCATACTCAGTGGGCCTCACAGGCCCCCAAGTGAACTTAAAATGGCAGAGAATTGACCTGGTGTCTTATGTATGAGGGATCTCTGCCTAGTAGGACCAATGTTCACTATGGGCTCACTAACACATGCGGGAACGTGTCTTTAGAAGGTCAGGAGAGGGAATGCGCATGCAAACCAGGCGCATCTTTGATCTCGTTGGAATGCCCAGAGGTTTTTATGCACATTCACAAGGGCAATTGACAGAGATGGATTTTGCAGCTCAGTCAATCGCCCTTGTAAACACGCATAAAATCTACAATCATGTGACTTTGGGAATTCACATGTGATCAAAGACACGCCTGATTTGCATGTGAATTCCCTCTCCCAACCTTCTAAACACGCTTTGCTACGTGTGTGAATGAGCCTTATGTTTTCCCCATTACCACCAAAGGGGAAAATGCAGAGATCATGGTTCCCTGACCTAGTGCAAACATTCCTGGCATAGCAGGGGGTGAGGAAATGGAGGGGATCGTGGTGTACCAGAGTCCAATTTGGCCAATTGATCCCACTATGGCCAAGTTTCTGCTTGCTTTTGCTAGCATCATTGAAAGCTGCCCCCACAAACATATATGTCAGGGTCAGGTGGCAAAGAATCAGAGAGAAAGGATAATAGTGTTCTTACACACTAGTGCCCAACACCACGTTCCATATCTGTACAAAACTCTACCTGAAATTCAGGCAGAGTTAGAGAAAAATGTGACTTGCCATCCATTGTAATGGGGAGAATGAAACTTGCCGAACTTGCAGAGATGCTGCGAGGCTCGGATCACTTCTATTTATTTATTTTACTTGTTTAAATTTATTATCCCACCCTATCCCAAGGGTGTGGGGCAGGTTACAACACACAAAATCATATAATAGAGAGAAATAAACTCAGTTAAAATCCCTTATCGCAAGCCTCTCCAAGCCCTATCCCTGCTTAATAAATACCTGGCCAAATGAAGTCTTACGTAGGCTCTGGAGGATGAGCACGAACAAGTGCAGGCAAACCTCCAGCGTGAGAGCATTCCATCGCTGTGCGACACCTGTGGAGAACAGGTCTCTGCACATCCTTGGCTCTGCAAATTTGACGGGCAGATGGTAGATTCCACAAGGTGCTCTAGGCTGACCTCAGAGGCCATGATGGGACGGGAGGGAGGAAGCACTCTCTCAGATGGGTGGACCCTCTACTGGAAATCCCGGTAGCATGTATTTTCAGAGTAACTTTGTTATCAAGTTTTCTCCTGAGGGGAGACTTTGGGAGGGCAGATATCAAGCTCTGAGCTGGAAAACCTCAAACACAGGAGGTGATAAGAGGAAATGCTAACCAACCTCTTAGAGAGAGACAACACCACCACACATTAACAAGTAGAGGCACAATCATTTGATATGGATTAAAGAATGAATGTACAAGTATTTAACTTGTCACTTTTGTCCGGCTTTCTTCATTGAGGGTACATTCCCATCAAGCCTCCGCACACGACCTCTTCTTTTCCTACACGCAGAAGATCACTGAAGGCATGGAGCCAGGTGAGTCACTGCGCATAAACATTAACACAGACATAGTGCCCTGCGCAGAGAACTCTCAGTGGAGAGCTTTACTTTCTCAATGTTGCGAGTGTGATCATTAGGGATACCCTCTCCCTCAGAAACCAGAGGGTCTGGATCTGGAACTATGTCAGAGGTGATGGGCATTCTGATGTAGTCCCACCACTTCCAGACCATCATGACATCACAATGCCCTGCAGGGGATGGAGCTATGCCCCCATTATGATGTAATCCTGCCCTTCCAGAGCATTGTAACAGAGACAAAGTCTCTACGGCCTGTGGCAAAATGCCACTGGCCCTGACCAGGACACTCGCCTGAAACTGAGTCAGGCTTAACCGAGTTCTAGGCCTCTAAACAAGCACATGTTTAGGACCCCTACATTCCTGAAATTCCTCAGGAAATTCCTAAGGCCAGCAGGAGACAGAAACCTGATTGGCTTGGACTGGTCAGGGGGGATCTGTACCTGAGCCAGCTGACTCTCCTGAACGAATCACAGGGAGGGGGGAGGGAACTTTTAAAAAGGCTGAGCCACAGGCTCGCTCTCTCTCTCTCTGAGACTTGCTCTGGCACGCTCTCTTACACTCGTGTGACCTCTCTGCCGGAGGCACACATGGGCGGGATGGCTTGGCTGTGAACTCTGTAACTCTGGCCTTGCCAGGACAAGAACCTTGACCCCATAGGAAAAACATCACCTATGGAGACCAGACCAGATCCTGCCCTGCGTGAGTACTTGCTAGTCTGCCTGCTACATCAGATCCAGTTATAGAGAGACGCGTTCCAAATGGGCTACCATGCCCGAAATACTGACTCGCATTGCTCAAAGGGTCTATCACCTCTTGTGTGTTATTGGCTGGCCATTAAACGTCTCCCTTGGCCAGGTAGCCAGGCCAAACTACTAAAGAGGAGGAAACTCCCTATTTGGCTAGAAGCCAACAGTTTTGGGACCGAGGGAAGTCTTCCTTGGGTGACTCTGGGGTTTGGCCTCCAATGCAGGGGAGGAAACCCTGGGAAGAGAGTGCCAGGAAGGGGAAGTGCTCTTGGGAAGCTGTGCGGCTTATACCTTTCGGGGTTCGCATTTCCTGAGTGGTGTGAATGCCCTCTGGGATACACTCAGGTGGTGGCAGCGGAATATCAAGAGTTTTGGGAGGTTTGCCAGCTGTGGAGAACTCTGGTCAGAAATTTGGAGAAACACAGTGAGGTGGGTTGCTCAGCAGTATAGCACTTCCTGCTAGTGTTTCACCACACGGCCTACCCCCTTTCTGTGATTGCCCCCACGAAGTCCTTGACTGACTCAGAGAAATCAGGACTTCCCCCACAGACCCTGGATCAAGACCCAGACATCCGTAAGTGTCATCAGCACCTAGCACTAAATCTCTAGCTTGATGCGCTCTAATTCAATCTCTCTCTTTCTAGACGTGACATTGGAGTGCTTGGGCTTCCAGTGGGAGTTGCATCGTATCTATTTGTTCAAATCGGAGACGCTATCACAGCTTCTCATCTTGGAATTACAGAAAGATAACTTGTGTGCTGGGGACAGCCCAAATAAAATCAGAAAAGGTATTGGAAAGACTCAGAAACCTCATTCAAGGGAGGATAAAGTTCATGGAGTGACAAGGTGTATTTAAAAAAATAATAAAAAATCTCCACCTCGATCAAGGTTTGGTTCTTTTCGTGAGGGGCAATGCCCCTCCTGGCCTCCCAGGACTCCCCCGGCCGGTGGCAGCTGCCGCAGCTTTAAGAAGAAAAAAAACCCAACAACAACAAAACAGCATCGTGCTGAATGTGCGGAGCCACGTCGACGAACCTTGTTTAGAGAGGCAGAGACCTTTTGAAGGTTTCTGCCTCTCTAAACAAAGTTCTTCGAGGTGGCTCTGCACATTCTCACTGGTTGTGCGCGCACACGCACACACAACCGGTAACTCACCCCCCCACCCCCGAAGGCTTCCTAAGTTCTCCCTTTATGCGGAGTGGGCGACTACAAGCACCGTCCATTCCGCATAAAGGGACCCTGCAATGCAAGAGTGCCGCAGGGGGCACTTTTGCATTCCAGGGGCTGGGCAGGGGGAAAGTTCATACGGGGGCGCCCAACAGAGGCGCCCCTGGTATGAACTAAGAGCTGTGTGTGCGTCAGCAGCTCCCAGCCCCCTGCACAGGCTGGGTCCCAGTCTGTGCAGGGGACTGGGAGCTGCTGATGCACACGCAGCTCTTAGCCTCCCCGAGTCCCTTCCTCCCTCAAGTGCAGGCAAACCTCCAGCGTGAGAGCATTCNCAGCCCCCTGCACAGGCTGGGTCCCAGTCTGTGCAGGGGACTGGGAGCTGCTGATGCACACGCAGCTCTTAGCCTCCCCGAGTCCCTTCCTCCCTCCCTCCAGCAGGGAGGGAGGAAAGGACTCGGGGAGGCTAAGGCTGCTTTTAAACGAGACAAGAAACGCAGCTGATCCTTTGATCAGCCGCGTTTCTTTGCACTCGTTTAAATAGCAAACTTACATGTAAGCCGGCTCTTCCCTGTGTCAGACCGGGCAGGCGATCCTGCCCCGTCCAACGTGGATCACCGCTGTGCTGGCTTCACGGGGTATTTTGCTGAGTGCGCATGCGCAGAAGGGCGCGCATGTGCGCTGAGTCTCTACGCCGGGTCTGATGCTCTTCTGAGCATCAGACCCGGCGTAGAGAGAAAGGCGGGTGCCCGATCCCGCCTCTGAACGATCCCGCTTGTCAGCGGGATCGTCTAAAAGCGCTCTTAGAGCTGGATGCAGTTCTCCCTAGACCCTCCCTGGATGCAGGCGGTGGCGCGGCGCTGAGGTCAGATGAGGAGAGGTCAGGACCCAGCCCCACCATGGTTAGTAAGTAAATTGCAGGGCCCAGGGTGGGGAGGGGAGGAGCGGGGTGTGTGTGTGTGGTACATGGGGGGTGAGTGTGGGCACATGGGGAGAGGAGGAGCGGGGGAGGAACACGGGGGGCAAGTGCGGGCACACGGAGGGAGGGGGGAGTGTTTGGGGTTTACAAATCATTTATTTTAATCTTGATGTGCACGTAGACTGTTTTCTTCCTACAAATTATTTATTTTAATCTTGATGTGCATGTAGACTGTGTTTTCTTTCATCCGATGTTAACCCTGGGAACTCCTTGCTGCTGGGTTATGTCAGTGTTTTGGGTGTTATGCCAGTGTTTTGGGTTTACAAATTATTTATTTTAAGCTTGATGTGCATGTAGACTGTTTTCTTCCATCAGATGTTAACCATGGGAACTCCTTGCTGCTGGGTTATGCCATGCCACTCGCTTACCGTCCCCCTGGCTCCACCTACCGTCCCCCTGGCTCCTCCCCTAGGCCCGCTAGCCCGCCCTTACTGCCCCAGTGCCCCTCCAACATCAAAACCCACCAGCCGCCCCTGCTTTTGACTGCAATGGCTGCTTCCTCCCAGGCAAGATTACAAGCTACTTACGCTGGAGACTTGAACTCCAGCTTAACCTGGAAGACTTGAGCTTCTGGATCAATAGATCATGAACAGTGGGATCCTTACACTGTTTAATACCAGACTTAGTCCTTAGCACTGATGCAAGTCCTGGTGAATGGGGCTCATGTCACTGCTTTGTTAAATAGCTGAGAGAAAGCTGCATGGCTCCAGAAGTAAAGCAACTTTTCTAATGTTTCTCAAGTCTGATTTTGGAAGAACTGCTCCTAGACACAGAGGGTCACTTGGTTTCCATGATGTTTTGGCCCCTCTTAAGATTGCCAGGTCTGTTTGGAGGGCGGGGGGGGGGGGGAGTTTTGCTGCATGCCACACATGTTTTAGACAACATGGCAAGTTGTATAGCAATGCATTCTGCATAGTACTGCAATTCTAATGCCATAATTCCCATACCAAATCTCCATGTTTTGCTTCTTGGCAGGAGGCAAACACTACAAACAGTGTAGACTGACTGGCTGGAGAGACCAAGAATTTGGTAGACGGAGGAAGAAAATGAAGAAGGTCACCATTAAGTTAGATACTGATAACCCAGAGGTCACTAGGACTGGTAATGTGGAGACGTGAGATAGTCTTATGTTACTATATTTCTGGGGTGGGCCAAGTTCTCAATCTGAAGAGCCTTACATCGAGGTCTTTGGATGGCCAAGAGCCACCATTAAATATCCCTTTAGCCTGCGCTGTCACATATAGAGTCCCGTAGTCTCTCTCACACATGCACACTCACTAGCCTGGGCCCACTGCCTGAAACTGCCCTTGCCTCAACCCATTGCTCACCTGCTGCTCAGCTGTCCCCACTGCCACACACCGCCAACACGGCTCATCTCTCTTGCCTCTGGCACGGGCTGCCCACTATTGGGCATTCACCTTGCCTGCCTCCTTTGTGCATCAGGGGTCACTTAGCTCAGGTGCAACTGCTCCAAGTGCTCACTGCTGGGCAACGCCACCTACATGGAGGAGGCAGGAGAGGCAAACTAGGAACATTAGGCAGCACCCATGAAGCAGGCAGAACTGAGGGATCCCAACTTCAAGCATCCATTTTTGTGAGAGCTGCCATAGAGATCCCAGAGACCTGCTTGTGGCTCCCAAGCCACCATTTGCCCACCTCTGTATGGTGGTTGTTACCATACATATATTCTGGAATGTCACCAATCAGTGGCATTTCTTTGTTGTCATGCTAAATCCATACCTCCTCAAGAGGCCCTATTTATAAGGGGCAGTCCCTCTTTGAGTGCTGAATCCCACTGTCCCGGGCTCTTGCAGGGGTAAAAAGACCCTCTATCAAGATAGAGAGACAAAAAGATGGGAATTCAAGTTTGAGGGCACATTCACACCAGCCCTTCCCCACAGATTTTGACTCCAGGAATTAACCTGGAAGTCAAAATGCACGCAGGGTTTGTTTGGAGTTAAATTCCTGCCATGCAGTTTTGACCGGCAATTACTCGGAAGAGTAAAGAGCTAGATTTCCCTGCTCTGCACTTTTCTGGGTGATTGCCGGCAAAGCACCAGATAAACCCTGCGCACATTTTGACTTCCAGATTCTCTCCCAGAGCCAAAATCTGCGTGAACCAGCCCATCCCGGCAGGTATGAATATGGGCTCAGGCAACTTTATCCTGGTTGTCTCCAAGGCAAAGCACTTGAGAAGGACAATGGGGAGATGAAGGAATGATAAGAAACTAAATGAAATGAGAAGCAGGAGAGCTTTTATCCCATTTATATACTTTGAATGTTGCGAGGTATGTGTTTGCATGTAAGTGTGTGAGAGGTGGAGCCTATTGCCTGAGGAGGAGGAGTTTGTCCCCTTTTGGCTGCTACAAATGTTGGGAGGTATGTAATTCTTCTACCTCTATGGGAAGAAAAATAAAACCTTGGGTGTTTTTTAGACAAGCTGGGTGGCTGGTGCATGGGTCACGGAAACGTGCCTCCCCGCACACCAGCGTCACACAAGCAATTGGACATGTGGACGGTGGGGGGGGGGGGCATGCATGGATGTGTGTCGTTTAAAAACACCCCTGGGGTGTGATTCTCCAATCTCCATATGGATAACAGTCTCCTAAAAGGGCAGACTTACTTCCCCGTGCGCTAACTGCTAGTTCAGGTGCTGTCCCCCTTGAGGGATTACACTGCTGATTTCTTTCCCAGAAACCTCTGAAATATCAAAATAAGCATCTGCTCTGTCATCGTAAGAGTGGCTGCTTCCTCTGATGATTTCTGAATGTCACAGCTCACAACAGACATTCAAACGTGATTTAATTTAACATTAGGAGGTGATATTCCCCCCCAGGACAGAGGGCAGTCTAATTATTTAAGTCACACAGGCTTTCTGGACAGGAGGCATTTAAGATACAGCAATCTTGTAGCCAGGCCAGATGAGAGAAGGGGACTGGGAATGCCGTCATACCAGGTCCCCCATGCTCAGAGAAGCCCCCCAAACTACAAGAATTTTCTCTTTTAACATACATTAAAATAGGATGAGTAAAATAATAACTGCAAGCTATAACGTGTAACTGAGGTACCGGTAGGCTCTCCAGAAACAGGATCTCAAAACTAATGACACGGGGATGAGAGGTAGAGACTCCAAATTTCCCTAAACAGGCCTGCTTCTGGCACAAACTACACTTCTTTTGCAGCATGCCTAATGACAAACTTATGAAGAAAATATGGAAGAGTACCTTTTTTCCAAAAAGATGGTGAATGCGCAGAACGGTCCCAGTGGCCCTTTGCGCATGCGCAGTGATTTCTTTTAATTTTTAAAACAAAAACGGATGAAAGCAAATGACAATCATTTGCTTATTCGTCCATTTTCATATCTTTAGTTACAAAAATAAATGGGGCTCCATTCGGGGCTCCATTCGTTTTCATAACTAGTAGGAACTGTTACGGTTGCACATCCCCTATCGCTTAGTTACTTGTCATTCCATCGTCTCCTCATTGTCCTCTCAAATGTTTACCTGGGAGGCACCCAGGAAAGAGGTGCTGGAGGTTTGAATACTGGTCTTTTTGTGTTTCTCTCCCAAAGGACTTTGATTTTGTCCCTTAAAGAGGGACAGTGGGATTCAGCACCCAACGAGAAGCTCTCCCTCCTAAACAGGGACTGTTGGGAGTATGCGAACGTGTAGTGTGCTGTTCTGATTACAAGTATCCACCAAACCCCTCCTAAGTTCTCTCTGCCCTCTCCCCGACTCAGCCCCTCTTTGGGCTCACAGAAAACTGGGAGCTGCCCCGAGCTGCCATGTTGGCAGGAGGGAGCGGGGTAAAAATTTCTCAAAATAAAATAAATAAATAAATACAATAAAACTCTAAGGTCAGTCATGTTGGTTGCTACAGACCCCAAGATGTGGTCTTCTGTCTGAGCTTTAGGTTCAGCTTTATACGCAGCTGGCTAGTAGCTTCCTCTGTGCTCCCAGCTGGTTAATTCGCTGCAGATGTTTCTCCTAGAGACCCTGTAGTAGCTTCAGGCCAGAGCCCCTACGGAAATACTCAAGGTCACAAGTGGCTTTGTGTTGAGCAGCATGCATGGGGTGGGTGGGTGGGGGGAGACACATCACCCACCTTGCTTCTCTTCTTTTGCATGTAAAGCTCTAGCGATTGCTCTCAGGAACTTGTACAGCAGGGAGCTGGAGGTGGAGGAAGAGGATGTTTTGGGAGTCCTGGCAGCTGCCTCAGAGTTACAGTTTCCTAGCCTTTTCCAGAAGTAAGTGAACATTGGCCACATTTCTCTGGAGCTAGTGGAGCCTGGTTCTCCAGAAGTCAGCTTTCGACTTTGCATGATTGGGGGGGGATGAACTGTGTAAGCAGCACAGAGACCCCTGCCGAGATGCAACCATCATTGCTGCAAGGTGTGAAATGCTCATACATTTATTTCAGTTAGAGGCTGACACATATAACCAAGTGATAATCATTATTAATACTGTTGACTTGCTGGTGATGTTGCTTCCTTAAGGTTGGGTACTTTGAAAGGGTAAGAGGAGGATTCTAGTGACTATAGAATTGCGAGTGACAGAAACCAGGCCTAGAAGTAACAAATCTGGGCTTCACAGGCTGTGGCCAGCAGTTCAGCAGTGCCACCACCACTTCTTCACTTGGGCCCTGAATCTGACATATAGGCCCTGCCTATACTCGCTAGCCAGCCATTCCATAGGCTTCTTACAGGCCTGCCAGGTACCCACAGGAGGCTGGGCAGAACAATAGTTCTCTTCCTGTCCAACCTGGCTTCCCTGACTCCATTGCTTAGACCCCAGCACCAGACGCTTGACAGCTAATGAGATGGTCTGGCTCTCTGCCATAGACCCAGTACCCGCAGCCTGGCCCCTCATGGATACAGTGCCCTAGACAGGTACCTGCACTGCCAGACCCCAATACGGACTCCGGTAGCAATCTGTGTTCTCGTGGCAGACTCTGGGAGGACGTCTGTGAGGGAGTAACCAGGATTTAGTGGTAGAAGCAGCAGAGAAGCTGAGCTTTCATCTCCAATCAGCATAAAGTGTCTTGTAGCATGATGTGTATAATACTTTCTCAGTGGGGTCTGGCAGAGCTCTTTCTAAAGAAAGCCAAGTTTCGCCTATTTCTCAGTTTGTCAGTTCTTGCAAAAAGGAATTTCTCCAGCGCACTCAGCATCTGCTATTATTTTGAAGTCCAACGTGAGCTGGATGCAGGTCTTTCCCTGCCAGGACAGCACAGGCTATACTAAAGAACTGTGCGAGGAATTAAGAGTGCTGTGTGGAGGCTACACACAGTTCTCCTCCTACCTCTCTGACCGCTCCTTTAATGGGTCTCTCTCCAACTCCTCCTCCTCCTCCTTCCCCCTCTCAGTTGGTGTTCCTCAAGGCTCTGTTCTTGGCCCTCTCCTCTTCTCGATCTATACCTCATCCTTAGGCAAACTCATTGCCTCCCATGGCTTCCAATACCACCTCTATGCTGATGACACTCAACTCTCTCTCTCTACTCCTTCTCTCTCTCCCTCTGTTCAAGCTCGTCTCATCAACTGTCTCTCTGACATCTCTACCTGGATGTCTCAACGTCAACTCAAACTCAACATGGCTAAAACTGAACTCCTTATCTTCCCCCCTCATCCTTCCTCTCCTTCCTCACTGTCAATAACTATTGATGGAGTCACCATCCTGCCTGTCCCCCAAGCCCGTAGCCTAGGCTTCATCTTTGACTCAGCCCTTTCTTTTAAACCCTACATTGACTCTGTTGCTAAATCCTGTCGCTTCTCCCTCCATAACATTGCTAAGATTCGCCCTTTTCTCTCTGTCTCGTCTGCCAAAACTCTTGTTCATGCTCTGGTCATCTCTCGCCTCGATTACTGTAACCTCCTTCTCACTGGCCTTCCCCGGTCTCACCTTTCTCCCCTCATCTCTGTCCAAAACTCTGCTGCCAGGGTCATCTACCTCGCCAGTCGCTTCGATCATGTGCAGCCCCTCCTCTCTTCACTTCACTGGCTTCCCCTTCCTGAACGAATCCTGCACAAGCTCCTAGTCTTCACCTATAAAGCTCTTCACAGCCTTGCTCCCCCCTACCTCTCTGCACTTATCGCCCTCCATACTCCAGCCCGTGCACTTCGCTCCTCCTCTGTCCCCTCTCTCGCCCTTCCACGCCTTCCCTGCTCCCCTAAGCGCCTTCGTCCCTTCTCACTTGCTGCCCCCCATGCCTGGAACTCCCTCCCTGTCCACATCCGCCTTGCCCCCTCCCTTCATACCTTCAAATCTCTCCTTAAAACTCACCTCTTTTGCTCTGCTCTGTCTGACTCTTTATCCTGCTGAGCCACTATTTCCTATACCTACGGTCTGTTTACCCTTATCCTTGCAACATGGACCTGCCTGCTGTCATTCTCATTGTAACCAAGCCAAGTACGTGCACTTGAGACCTCGCATCTTCATGAATGTTAGACCCCTTGTCTTTCCCTCTGTTCCCCTTCCTAAGTCTCTCCCCCAGCTCCTGTCTCTCAGATTGTAAGCCCTAGGGGCAGGGACCGTGTCTATTTTATTACTTTGTAAAGTGCCAGGTACACTGCTGGCGCTATATAAATGTTTGTTAATAATAATAATAATAATAATACAGCGTAAGGAGAAGATGTAGGAAACGGCCAACTGGGAAAGGATTTCAGGAGCAGCTGTGATATTGGGAAGAGGAAATATTGGGTTCAGAGGCAAGGGTGTCTTACCAAAGGGATTTGCTAATGGAAAAATCCATTAAATCCATGTTAGCAACAAGAGGATTTAGCCATGGGCACAGCTAACATGGTGGTTCTTACCCTAGTGCAAACAGGGTCAGGATTGGTTAACACAAGGAGTCTGCTATTCATTCCCTTGTTTATTTTCCTTGAGATGTGAATGAACATGCCAGTCGTGTATCATCAGCAGCACATCTGTCAAGCAGGGCTGTGAAATTGACTGTTGCTAGTAAGTCCGATGACATAAGGCTGTTTTTCACCTGCCCGTAGCCCGTGTTCAAGGCATGGTTTATTTTATCTCACTGGCGGCACTTTGTGTGTCTTGGCACGGACCTCCTGCCTCAGGCATTCTGAGAATGAGGGAAGGGTGAAAATATTCGGTTCTGTCACCCTGCGGAAGTACAACATGACCCCCTTAACCAGCCAAGAGACGTAAAGTGACTAATCCCTTCCGTGGGGTAGTTATTTTGTCTATTTTTACAACTGAATGTTTTTCTTTTAATCAGGCAGCTCACTTCATTTGTAATGAATTGGTAAATCGATTTCTCAGACAAATCTAACTTATTATTAATTTATTATTATTATTAGCTCTAAGACAGCTGAGTTACCTGGACTAAAAGCTTCCCTCCAGTGGCATAACTACGACCATGTGGCCAGGAGGGCCTCAGTTGAGTCCAAGCTCTGGATTCTAAAGGGGTCCTTTACAAACAGCATGAGCACCACTAGGAATGTTCAGAGTGGGTGAGAGAAGGAGTACTCTTCCCCTGCCCACACTGACAATTTCCTCTTGGTACTGTGGTTGCGTGCAGAGAGCAGGGGTGTAACTACCATGGAACAAGGGAGCTCACATGAGCCTGGGGGCCAGGGACCCGGAGGGAGCCCTTTGCTAGTGACCTAAGCACGGCTAGCAAATGTACAGTGTGTGTGGGAAGGGGGGTGGGGAGCAAACATGGCTAACTCTCCATCCTGGCCCACACTGAACATTTCCTCTGGCTGCTTGCAAAGGGTCCTGCCAAAAAGGAAGTTTTCAGAGTGAGTGGGAGAGGAGTGCTGGCCCCACCCTCACCCACTCTTAACTTTCTAGCAGGGTTGCTGCCACTACTGGGAGCTGGGGCAGCAGCACTGTCTTTGGGGGGTAAGTTCCACCCCCCACCCCAAAGACTCCACCCCATTGGCCTTGGGCATGGAGGGCATAATTGGAACATGAGCTCGGACCCACCACAGCCTTGTGCCACCACTGGCAAAGGGCACCACTAAGAAAGGAAGTTTTCAGAGTACTGGCTCCACACCCTCCCCTCTCTTAAAGCCACATTCCAAGAGGGAGGGACTTGCTGTGGGGCAGAGCGGCAACACCATTTTTGCAGGAAACCCCCTGGGGATGTGGCAGGGGACGAACGCTTAGGGAGTTCTCACTCTCTTACCCTTTGGAGCAAAAGCCCTGGTCTGACACAGCCTTGCTATGGCCTTAAATCAGTCTAAAAGCAAAACTTGTGGTTGACGCTAAAGTCCAAATGTCACTCACCAATCCTAGTCCTGTGAGTTGTTGACCATTTCTGGGAGGTGTTGAGTACTCTGAAGTCCCATGGACCCCAGCATTTGACAGGCATCAGGATTAGTTCCTTGAGATTCCATTGCCAATCCAGAAATAGCATCACAGAAATGGCTGTTGATGGGCTGGCTCCCCTCAGAGAGCTGCTCATTTAAGATTACTCATCTAATCCAGCATACAGGAGCCAGTGTAGCCTAGTGGATAAGGTGTTGGATTTGGTTCAGGGAGACCAGGTTCAAATCCTGTCCTAGTCAGGAACTTACTAGATGGCCCTAGGCAAGTTGCTACATCTCAAACTCAGTTCTCCACTTGTAAAATGGAATAATAGTGATCTACCTTGCAGGATTGTTAGGATGAACTGCATAAGGTTTGTAAAGCATACTGAACACAGAAAGTGCTATAGTGTTAATAATAATTATTATTAAGTAATAAATAATAATAACAGACTAATTTGCATTCACAACTGCAGAAATAGAAAGGGCAAATGCAAAGACTAATTTATAATCCCACTCGCTTAATACCTTCAATAGAGGCATTTTTCCATTACATCTCCAAAGAAAGGCAAACATTGGCAGAATGTGAGAAGACATTAGCCACATCTATGAAACGTAGGGTGTTCAAACATGTGACAGTGGAGCACTAGCATCATGGCCTGGCCTGGGTCGGGGAACTGCCACCGACACAGTTCAGACTAGGGCTGCGTTCCCATCTGCAGCGGTGGTGGCGGCAGAGGGAGGGGCCAGGGAAAACGCGGCAGCGCCGAGGAGCCGTCTGACAGGAAAAGAGCCAGTGTGAACGGGGATCTGCCGTGACTTCCCTCACGCATGTCAGGGTGCAAAATCCTGCCCTGATATGTGTGAGAGAAGCCATGACAGATCCTCGTTTGCACCGGCTCTTTTCCTGTCAGCTGGCTCTTCCTCACTGCCGCGTCTTCGCTGGCCCCTCCCTCTGTCGCCACCGCAGATGGGAATGCTGCCTTGGTCGGGCTGCAGAACAAACGTTCATGCAGCCAGGGACTAGGGGATGCACGAACATGCGGCTGCCCAGCCCCGCCCCCATGCTGCACCAAATGCCCCGCCCCCCCAACATGATGGACAGCCATGGCAGACCCAATACGGGCCAGCGGGAACAGACATGTTAGCACACTCTGGCCCACTTTGCCCCACTCAGGCAGACCTTAGCGGGCTTGGGATTGCCCTGCTGACACAGCCCAGGCCAATCCCAAGCCAACACCTTGCGGTGCCTGCCTACACACATATGCAGGCCAAGTCCGGGCCAAAGCGTGACGGAGCGGTCCAAAGCAGCCTACTGTCATGTTTGTTAACACCCATTAAAAACATTGTCTACGTTATATACAGGAACCTTAGTGTCAGATGGAGGGGGTGGGGGAGCTATCTTTATAGCAAGATGGACAACAGACATGCGGTCAGAAACCAAGAATACAGATTAGGAGATCATTTGGAACAACAATCCTCACAACGCCATATGCACAACAACAAAAGAGAACCACTCTAAAATTATCTACCATTGGGACCTTATCAATTTAAAATTAAATATTGGAGAGAGTATAGTCAGATGGACGAATTCTCTTGTATATGGGGTGGGTATGTCCCAAAATCAAGCTATTTTAGAGTAAGGTTGGAGACATGATAAAGGATATAACAGGGATGTCAGTTGTCAGACAACCCTTTAGTGTCTTTATCAAATCTCTCTGAGAAATTGGTCAGAAGACCACAGGGAACAGATCGCCAACCTTGTAGCAGACCTAAGAATTAGAATCACAGAGTTGGAAGAAGTGACCCTTCTAAAAATAACTGACCAGTTCCACAAAATTTGGGAACTCTTGGTGATGAAAAAGCTTATGCCCCACATCAGTGCCCTACAGAGGAGAAGGAAAAATATATTTAAGTAGAACATTTAGACGTTTCTGGAGTTCACTGGGAAAGGATAATTGTCTGACACTCAGCTAGAAAAATGAAGAAATGTTTTTGAAATATTGAAAGTGTGTTCACACTGAGGGTTTAAAACTAAAAGCAGGGATGGGAGGAAGACAAATAGCTGTACATTGCACATAAGGTTGTGGGTTTTTTGCGTGGTGGAAAAAACCCCAAACCAAACCAATGAACAGGCCACATGTGGAAAGCAGGTTACATGGGGAATAGAAAGCCTTAATTTTCATCTCAATATACCAAAACCCTCCTTTCTCCTCACTTCACTCTAACGAAAACATAGTCTTGGCTTCATGCCTTTGTCATCTATTCCTACTTTCATTAAAGATAATTGGAAAGTATGATAATGCTCATTTTACAGAAGGGTAAACTGAAAGACTTTATTTCAAGTGGCGCTCAGTGTTGCAAAACACTGTAAATGTACAGCCTGCTTTTAAAACAAGGGATTTCACTATTTTCTAGGTGTGTGTCGATCATGAAGGATGGAATCCGCGTAGCCACTGTCTGTAGCTATTACTCTGCTGCTTGAAAGGTGAGCTATAAACTCTTCTGCCAACTAAGTATAATGACTTGCTTGAGGAGCAAAGTTGTTTCAGGCGCCGTATATCTGCCAAAGAATATTCAGCCTGCCCCAAAGGTACTAGATCTTTTATGGTGTAGTAACTTGCCAGTAACATCATGTTAGCAATTATTACCTTACATTTCCATTGCATCACACCCTGCTGAAAACAATATGTGCTTATTAAGGGATGAAATATAGTCCTTAGCTGTAGATTGCTTGATAAATGCAAAGGTGGCTGGTTCAACAAATAATTTACCTTTTCATGGACCACTGCATGACAGGTTGGAACTGCTCAGTCCACAGGAATCATTTTTCTTTAGATTTAGGGGGGGAAATAATCATCTAACCTGAAAACCAATCAGAGCCTTGCAAACATGGTGCAAAAAAACCATAAGACGTAGGGCGGACTCACACGTCACACTGATTAAATTGGACGTCCGCTGGCCTCAGAACATGTAGAGATTAGCGTTACATGTGAGGGAGTCCATGGGAGTTCCAGCCCCATTGTGTTTATTTGATCGGAACACCAAATCTGCATTTCAAGCGGGGCTAGTGATTTTATTTTAAAAAGTAACACAAAAAGTTTCAAACAGCATTATCTGTTTTTTAAATCAAACTGGGAGAAATTTTGAAAAATGCACCCCCCCCGGAATGTAGTAACTTGCATTTCAAAAAGAGACCATTTTAGATCATTGGAGGGAATCTCAGTCATGCTGACCTAAAAGGCATATGGAATAGAGAGATCCCCCTCAAGAGTGTGGGAGCCTGTGTCTGCAGGGGGATGTGGGTTTGCGGGTGTGGTGTTAAGCATATGCACATTGATTTGGATGGGGAAGACTATGTGGGCGTGCACACGCGCCTGCACACAGGGGGATGGGTTTGTGTGTGTACTGTGACGGATACTGGCTTCTGTTGTCACAAAGTGAAAATTGATGGGGGTCCATTTCCTCCCATAGTAATAGTGACTGTGCCCAGGGTACAAATGTACCCCATATGGCAATTTCTATTGTGTGGGGGGTATAAACGTATCCCAGAGCCTCTTTCTGTTTACAGGAAAGAAACAGTTGATGGTATCTCACTATTAATTATTATTATTATAAGCATTTGTATTGCGCTAGCAGTGTACCTGGCGCTTTACAGGACAGTAAGCTGCCTTTGGGTATGTTGTACCCCTGGGAGTAGGTGACAATGGCCCTTTTTACATGGGCGGCACCCACACATGAAGACCCAGAAAACTGGGTGTTCATACGTCAGGTCCGCCCATGTAAATCCCGCAGGGGTGGGTGTGCATGCTCCCGCACACGCGCATCCCCACACATGGAAGCACCAGAAAAAACGGAGGTGCCTCCATGTGTGGGGATGGAGGTGCGCCTGTTTACACCCTCTCCCTACACAGCGAACATGAACACACACACCGCACTGCGGCCCGTGTAGAAAGGGCCATTGTCCTAAAAGGGCCAAGCCGGAGAGCCACTAACTTGTGAGTTATTGCTGTAAATGTGTGTCTGGAGTACAAAACTACCCCAAAGGTCTGCCTTAAAGCAGTGTGAAAGCGGAGTTAAGGTGTATGTCTGTTTTCACCCCTTGGGTGAACTTTCACATGACACCGCTAGAATCCGATAACAGGGGTGGACCCCGGAAACTATATAATGGAGCCCCGGATCGCTGTTGTGAACTTGCATGTGAGTGAGGCAGTCCGAGATCAAGCCTTGCTTTAAACTCAATCTAATCGTCGGAATTGGAACTCAGATTGCCTCACTCATACGCAACAGCGATCCAGGGCTCATTATACAGCTTCCGTAGCCCCACAGACATCCGATTCTAGCAGTGTTACGTGCAAGTTCACCCTCAGCTAGATGTATGTGCAATCTTGAATCATGTTAGTTTCCACCGCTAGGTGGTGCTCAGAGTTTATGAATTTCCTTGATGTGCTTTGTTTCTAACTCAGTACAAACAGGACATGTTGGGAGCAGACTGCGAAAGATGGCTAGAGGTGAACCTGGTTGCTCAGCTTTGTGGTAGCATCCATCTACGGAAGCTGCCTCAAGAACTACTGCAGAAAGTTCTCAAATCTTCAAGGTCTGATTGACGTGCACCTCTTTGTTCTATGGGGATATGCGTATTTTGCATGCATAGGTGGCTGATAACTGTCAATAGTGGAAGGGGGCACAGGAGTGGGTTTACGGTGGGATTCTGAGCCGTGGTTCCACAGGGTTCTATAGGGCTTCCAAAAATGTGGGGGGGAGGGGGTATATGTCCCCGTGTCCCTCCCCCCATGAGTTGCCTGTGCCTGCACACACAAACCCGAGTATTCAAAGAACATGGTAAATTATTCCCAGATAAAATAAACTAACTTCAGTATAATGAACCCATCACAGGACCAGAGGAAAAGTTTATTATATCAAGGTGTTTGCTACGATCGAGTTTGGCAGTACACAATTGATAGACATGGTTCCCGAAGCTGGAATTGTTATCAATGGGAGTTCGTTATAGCAAGCTTTGACTGTACCTTGAACTTCAAGAGATCTGTGCAAATCTTTTATGATCACTGCTACGATTGGTCCTTATTTGTACTGCAGTAATATCAACAGCAGATGTAGGGAACCTTCTCTGCCATGGGCCATTTTTAAAATTAGCACAAGCTCCATGGGCCGACTAGGCGTTGGGAATGGGGGTACAGAAGGACTGTGCTCAGGATAGGGGAAGGTCTTCCAGGTCACCTATCCTTGAGTGCCCTGAGAGTAGAGACTGGACCTCTGGGAATGAGCCGGATCCAGAAATGGGAAAGGGGCCAAATAAAACACAACTGTGGCCCTGATTTGGCTCCTGGGCTGGACATTCCCCACTGCAGATCTCCAGACTTTAGTTGGGATCACACCCCTCTTGTGTTATGTGCTGAACATTCCCAGAGGAAGAAATTGTGCATGCCACAATGAGCTTATTATAACCAATGGGGAAAATACAAAATCTACGGGGCCCTGATTATAATCATCCCAGTCCAGGGGCGATGGAGGTTAGGCAGGGCAGCCCTTGCCCCATAACCTTTGGAAATCAGACTAGCACAGAGTGCTGGAAGAAAGGTTGCAGCACAAGCATGAAGCATTAACAGTACTTCTGAGTAGCGCCTATCTCTCTGCTCCCAATACTGCCTGTGAATGGCAAGCACAACTCAGAGATGTAATTACACGACTAGGGAGAGGGAGGGCAAGTCTTTGGGAAGCCAAAAGCGTTTAAATGCCCACACCCACCTTTGTAGGCCTTCCTGGGTCACTGGTCCAATCTAGTGTAGAGAAAGTAAGGTCGCCATGTTGGTCTCAAATACTAGAGCTGAATCCCGCATGCACATGGTTTCCACTGGGAACAATGTATCCGCAATAGAGATCCGTGTGGTTTGTGCATGGATGCGCGCGTGATCTATGGGGCTTGCGATTCAGCTCATAGACAATAGAGACAACGTAGGACAAGGATGTTTTTTATTGGACCAACTCCAGTTGGTGGAGGAATGCAAGCTTTCGGACCTCACAACAATCTGCTGGTTCAAGAAAATGTAGAAACGTAGGCCATTCTTACATGGGCCATGATGCGGGGGGGGGGGAAAGGGGATCGGTGTGTGCTGTGGTCCGTGGGTGGGAGGAGGGTATAGACGGGCGCACACCCATCTACACCCACCTCCACCCATCAACACGCACAGAGCAACTGCCGTTTTTGCTGGTTGCTCCGTGTGTGGGGGATGGGTGGAGGTGGGTGTGCACGGGAGCACACATGCACCCACCCATCTGCTGCGGAGTTTACACACGCGGCACCCAGATTTCTGGGTGTTCATGCCTGGGTGCCACCCATGTAAGAAGGGCCAAAATAAGGGAGTCAACCCAAGAATCTCTTTACCTCTCCCCACTATACATGGTGGCATTATTTTGCTGTGGTTAAGGCCCAGGTTAGCCTGCTCTCTTCCAGAAGTAAGCCCACAATTGGAAGAGAGTCATTGAGAAACCTCTGCCCTAATAATGTGACTAGCTCACAAGAGTAGGCCACGGCTGAATGGTCTCATCTACATGCTAGTCTTCCTCTAGTGTCATAAATATGAAAATTATCATCTTGTTTAGCAAAAGATAGCTAAGACTTTCCCACAAGAATGTAAAAACGTGCTGGGAAACAGTGGGTTGTTCCACATCATATCCGCTAGTTTAATGATGTTCATCAGAGAAAAATTACGATGGCCATAAAAGAGGGACCTCATGGAGAGTCTCACTACAAAACAGCTTGTGGCTTGGCAAACAGGTTAAGAAAGTCAACTGTCTAGGCTGTTAAATCATTCACTCAGGAACTCCTTTGCTTTCATAAATGGGTACATTTGCTTTTTATTAAACATTTTTTCTGTGGACCAAAATACCAGCTGCTGAGAGCTTGTAACGTATGAATAAGCGTCAGGAACAGAATCCACTGAAGTTACAGTTAATATAGTGAGCAAGGAGTGCTGTTAGTGAATGGATAGCTGAGATATTTGAGTAACGCAATAAAAAAATGTCCACCCTTGGTTTGAATGTGGCTGCAGAATTCCTAGTGGTAGTTTGGAGACCTTTGAGAAATGTATGGATGAGGACAGGGAAGACTGCACATTATAATACAATTAACATTAATTGGCACCTTAGTTGGCAAAATCCAGACCAGCTCAACAGCTAATTCCAAATCCATTTTAATATATTCTTTTATCAGTCTGTCCATGGCTGAAATATTTTTACCTCTGTAAAATAAATCTTTTGAAGTGTCTTATGTAATGGTTGTATAGTTATTCCCATGCACGAGCATCTAGTCCAGAAGTTATTGCCTCGTGCAGCTTCAATGGAAGTCTGTTCAGCCCTCGGTTACTTCCTGCACTTGAGTAGTTCAAGTAACTGGTGCTCATGTAACTTCCTTCTTTATAGGCATTGCCTTTGCAAAGACTAAACCAACTGCCAGAGAAAATGGTCCTGAAAATAAAAATGCCCATTGCATTTGCTAGAGTAATAAAGTCTGATGAAAAACAGCCCCAGTTTAAACTCAGCCACACTATCAACATTCATTTTAAATTTCTCCTCTTTTCTTCCAAATTGGTGATTGAGAGGAATTGCAACAGTGTATTCAGCCTCTTGGTTTTGAATTATAGATCTGCCTAACGGTTCCACTGCTGATCAACTCAGAACCAGACTGTAGATGTAGCACAACCTACTGGTAGGGCTGGAAGTCAGAAAGTATGGACTTTGCCACTAAGCTGCCCTATGACTTCTCATGAGTCCAATATAAGAAGGAACCATCAGATCATCGAATGCAAATTGTGCAGCTCTCAGCCAGGGCTGGTTCTGAGCCTTGGGCTACCTCAGTGCCCCTGTGGTCCTTCATGGTGATTCCCAGCTGCTCCACAGAATCTCAGCAACCATGACTACAGAGCACCAGCCAATCACAAAGCAGGAGAGATTTGTGTGTGCAAGTCTTGTGGTGCTCAGCCACATAAAGGTTTTGGTTCATAGCTGTTGGGGTTGGAAACTTTGCCCACCTCTAATCTAGTATGGTAGGCCCCCGGTATATGATGGTGCAACAAGTCATGCCCCAATTCTACATTTGATTAAAAAAAAAGAATCGTACATCCCTCAGAAGAAAAACTGCATTTGCAGAGAACAAGAGGAGCCAATTGACAACAGTGCCAAAGGCCCCTGCAAATGGCAAAGAGTTTGTTTGGTGAGATAGACTCACACAAGTGACTCAAGAGCTGTTTTAAACGGGCACGGCTGGGGGTGGTGGATCCATATGCACTGCATAGGACGACCGTGGACTGCCCACGCACATCAGGGTGGGTGGGTGGGGGATTAAAACGGGCCAAGGATGGGTGTGCCCCTTCTGGCCTGCCCCCCACACAAAGTATCCCGGATTTTTCTCCGATGCTCCATGAGTGATAGGGGGGCCATACCTCCCCTTTAAAAGAGGATGCTTATGAAAAATACAGGGTGCAGGGCTGCATTGGTTCCAGGGCAGCCCTGCACCATGTATTTTTATAAGCATCCTCTTTTAAAGGGGAGGTATGGCCACCTGACTGAGTGGATGGTGCGTGGGTCACGGGAGCGTGCACCCGCCTTCAGATGGGCATTCGGATGCGTGTGGGATGGGTGGACCTGCGGGGGTTCATCTCGTCTAAAAATGGCCAAAGTCTCTTCCTCTTTGCTGGGCATCTGTTTTCTCTCTCTCCTTTAGTCCATCTTGCCTACAAGAATCCTAACCCGTTCAGAGCCAGGATCCTCTCTTATACGTTGGGAAGACACTTAGCCCAATGAGGGACTTGCTCTTGGATGAAGTTTCCATGGTGCCGCCATAACGCAAACAGTGAAGGAGAGGACTGTCCCTGCTAATGAAAATACAGGATACTACTAGTCTTTACCGTCTGCACTTTTTCATTTGAACTGTTTTTAGATTATTGTGGCTCTTTCTTTCTGTCCCCTTTATTTCAGATTTGTTCCTTCCTGGACTTGCTTGCGTTCCAGTTTATTTATAGCCTCTGGACAGGAAAGATACCCACTTTTTCAAAAATGCCTTTTCCAGTTACTTTTCAAAAGCTGCCTGCTTGTGCTTCTCAGATTTTGCTGAAAGCTAGACACATTTTCCATGCTCTTAATTCTTAAATAGATTCTTGTCTGAGGAGTTCATTAACTTTGCCCTTCAGTCTCTTTAATCAACTGCTTCCCTCATCAGTTTTAAGAGCCGCCCTTTAAAGTTCATTGCCACCATGTGACCTTTGCAGGAGTCATTGTCTATTATGATATCAAACCTAACTATCCTCCGACAATCAGATCCTGTATTCACTCCTGTCTATTACATAAAACTAGGCTGAAAGTTATATTCTCCCTTGAAGGTACCAAAACAAGCTGTTTCAAAAAAAGTGATCATTACAATGACAATAAATTGCTCCTTTCAGCTTGTGTGCTCATGTAGTTGTTATTGAGAACAGCACTATTATGCCCTCAGCAAGATTTTCATTTTCTCTAATTTCTTTACGCATCAATAATTTTCTTATTGCTGTTTGGATCGGTGGTCTATGGACCACTCCTAGAATTAGGATCTGGGATCTGTAAGCAAATGGATCGTAGCCCATCCATTGTAGCAGAGATTATTCTAGCCCATTTTGGTTATTATTTGAGATTATTCTAGCCCCTGCTCAGGGCTAGCCTTAGAATTTGCAGCACCAAGGGCGAAAATAAAATAAAATACAAGGTCCCCTATGGCCCCACCCTCCTTAGCCCCTCCCCTTTAACAGATGGCACTCTGATGTTTGCACTAAGTAGTGTCATAGGTTCTTACACAGATGCACACACACAGGCTCCCCCACACATGTGTGCTCTCTCTCACACACCCCTTACACACACACACACACACACACACACACACACACTCTGGGAGGGGAGATTCAGGGACTTGTAATTTACTGGTCATGGGGAACAGGCAAGGCCCTTTGGGAAACAGAAATCACAGCAGCCGAGAACTCTGCAGAAATACCCCATCCTGGGGCCTCGGTAATGCTGAACCTGCGGCTACCAGGATTGGGCAACCGGCTGGACCCCCTCTGACCATGACCGTGGCCCTTACTGGCCATACTTTTAACCAGCAACTTATCTTACTCCCCCTCCACATGTTCTGACCTGTCATTCCTTTTATAGCACGTCACCCAAAATCATTGTATACAACACAAATCGTTAAAGTCACACAGCGGGGTCTCCCAACCATTTTTCACTCTTAGAGCTGGCAAAAGCTTTCATAGAGTGTCTTCAGACGTTACGAGATCACGGTGAACCACGGTAATACCCACCTGTGGTCACCGTGTCTCGAACGTCTGTTTGGCGGCCGCCAGATGTTCGCCACGGTGAATCCCCACATGGGGTCAGTTTGAACCACGCTTCCCGGGCTAGCCGGGGGAATGTCCTGGGAAGCGTGGTCAAACAGACCCCGGGCAGGGACCAACGAAAAGTAACATCTGGCCGCGCACCACTGCCCGGGATCCCCGGCGGGATCCCGGGCCATGGCGCTGCCGGCCCGACGCGGCGGCCGCAATGGCCCCGCCACCTGCTCGTCTCCTCGGAGGGCGGGCGGCGGGGTGCGTGGAGGGGGCGGGGCCATGCGGCTGCACGTTGTGCCGTGCGGCCACGCCCCCTCCTGGGTTCCCCGCCGGGATCCCCCCGGCACGTCTGATATGGCATGACGGGGTGATCCCGGGGGGGAATGAAGCTGGTGATTTCGGTACGGGGCCAAAGGGCCCCGTAACGTCTGAAATCACCCATACTTGCCAAAAATTATAAAGCAAATAAAATTAGCCGAGTTGTGATCTGTGTATATTTTCATCAATGTGCATAGTTAGGCACACTTCCAAGCACTGCCCCACCACTTACCTTGAGGACCCACACCCGTAGTATTTAAATAAATATACATTTAAATAAATATATAAATACTGCACAATCTTGAATGCATTTATTCTCACACCTTCCCTGTCAGGTTATTTTTTTATATATTTATATTCTATATTTTGAGAGAGAGAGAGAGAGAGAGCCCACCCTAACCCAGGTAGGGCTGGGGGCTACATCTGTGTACAGTTTTCATATGTGCTTTCAGTTGGGATGGGGACAATGGGATAACCAGTCCTGGAGGGGTACAGACACGGGGGGAACAAGGTTGATGGGTAGATTGACCTGATCCCCTTATGAAGGCTGTACCAGGGGGGAGCATGTGGCAATTAATCCTAAATGGGGAGCAACAACCAACTCCCCTGGCCCAGCTATTTTCTCTACTTCCATGGGTCCCCGCAGTGGCTTCTGCTTTCAGCAGAACAAAGGGCTGGGGCTTCATTCCCTACATGTGGGGAGCCAGATATGACCAGCTCTAGGGGCCTCACAACCACAAGGGAAGGTAGGAGTCACCAGGCCCCCCACATTTGATCTTCATCCTGGGTCCCACAGATTCTAAGACTGGGCCTGGCAGCCCATGACCGTCAAGCGCCCACATTTCATCCCCTGCCGCTGGGATGGGATGGGATGGTGGCAGCTCATTCCCTCATCTATCCTGGAGTCCACTCCAGCCCAGCTAAAGCTGCCTCTGCTACCTTAGTTCTGGCCGTGTGTTAGTTGTGTGTCTGGTAGAAGTAGACACGTAGGGGCATGTTGAGGCCTCAGTCTTCATGCCTAGAAGCCTCAAGTTGTGTTCCATGATCTCTCACCCATATTTCCCGCCACCTTGGTTGCCAATGTGCGTAATAACTGCAGCTCCTTCTTCGTGCTCTCTTCAGAGCTGCCCGCCTCCCTTATCAGATCAATACTCTCATGCCTAGAAGGCAAACTGCTGTTGGATTCTCACGCTTTAGCCCTTTGTGCAGGGGCGTAGCAAGGTTGAGAAGGGCCCGGGCTCAAGTCTCAGCTATGGGCCCCCTATGTGCGTGCCAAAACCCCAAAGTGGGCGGGGCTTAAGGGATGGGGTGGGGCCTGCTGACAGCTTCTAAATTTAGGTTTACAGCACTTCACTCCCACCCACCATTTTATATCAAAGTGGGGAACCTTCTGCCTGCAGAAAATTGATATGTGGGGTGATACTATTGCAGGGACAGGCACTACAGGATACAGTATTGCAGGAACAGGCAGCGTGGTGGAGGTGGGGCCCCGCTATCCACTCATAGGCCCACCACAGCTCCCTCCTGCCTGCCTGCC
>QEPC01013568.1:2445618-2474235 GCA_003113815.1 Sphenodon punctatus
CACCCACCCAAGTTTGGCTGGCAGGCAGGTCCACACCAACGCAACCTAAATGAGTCGGCGTGACCCCCCTTAGTAAGCTCTCCTCCTGCGCTCCACCTCCGCCCGCCCGCCCGCCTCCTCCGATATCCTTGCAGCCTCTTAGCTGCGTGGCGTGCGGCTCACTCAGTCAGCAGAAGGCACCTCGACCCCATCCCCGCTTCAAGTTAAAAAATATCTCTGCTGCTCCGCTCGCCTCGCCTCACCCTCGCCGCTAGACTAGAGAGTCAGTCAGACACTGACTACTAGTCTGCGTGCTGCTGCTGCTGCTGCTACTGACCTCGGAGCCTCAAACTAACAGCCGAGCCAGCCAGCGCCTGCCTGCCTCGTGGTGGGCTGAAGCAAAAACGCCGACGCCGGGGAACGCAGTATACGTCACGCACACAACGTTTGACGTTGGGGCGGCGTGCGTGTGGAGGCGGGGCTAAGGGGCTCAGATGGGTAGCCGCTAGCGTGGACCCAGGCGGCGGCGGTGGAAGGAGAAGGAGAAGGGTTGGGGCTGGGGGGGCATCATCTATCAGTCTGTCAACAACATGATAATGCACAGCTACAGCTGGGTTTTTTTTTGGCCGGGGCTCCACCTGGGCCCCCCTGCCAGGGTGGCAGAGGGGGGCCCAGGTGTAGGTGGTGGAGCCGCGGCCAAAAAAACAACAAAAAAAACCCCTCAGGCGGATCCTTTCGGGCCCCACATGACTTTTGCGGGCCCCCCGGAGAGCAGGGCCCGGGCTCAAATGCGCCCCCCCCCGTGCCACGGTAGCTATGCCCCTGCCTTTGTGGGCCCAGTTATTTCATTCGTTTCCCGATGCCCAAATGACTTGCAGCCGCACCCTGCCTCTCCTCAGCATTTGGGCAACGTATGGGCATAACGACAAATGGAAGAAAGCTTAGTGCAGCGATGAAGGCAGATGAAAGGTTTCCTGCGGCTGTACGAATACAGCCGCAAGCAGAAAATGGTGACAGGCAGCACGCAGACATAAGCAAGAGCTGCGTACGGAATGGAACTTGGGAGTATTTTGTGGCCAAAAATGCTCGACGGCATCTTTAGGAGGGAACCCCAGCCCGGGGTCCAAATGCAGCCCACAGCTAGTTTTTATTTGGCTTCAGTTCTTGAGTCTGGCCCCTCCCTTGTTCCAGTTTCTTTCCCCAAGCACTGGAAAATGAAGCTCAGGCTAAAGGAGAAGAGATGATGAGGCATGGGGACAGATCCATGATCTGGACCCTCCTCCTGGACCCCTTAAGCACCCCACCCCCAATTTCCAAGAGGCCCTTGGAGTTTGTACTAATTTTAAAAGTGGCCCCTGAAGGGAAAAGTGGCCCCATCCCTGCTGTAGGCTGATTATAACTTTTGAAACTCCCACAGAACGAGGGCAGTTTAAAAACAGGGGCAGGGAACATTTCCTTCCCCGACGCACCCCCACCCTACTCCATGGAAGAGTTCTGTTGCTTCGTACAGCGAGTGTCTCTTCTGCTGCACAGAGGATCAGTTTCTGGCTTGCATACTGGCAAAGCATGCTTGGGATGGTGGAGGGCAAGTGAGCTCAGACTCTTCCTCCTATTCTGTGAGATGACTGTAAGTCTCAGATACCGGCATACCCAGCAGCCCATTTACACAACCTTCTCATGAGTTTTATAGCCAGTGATCAGCTCTGTCAGAACCTCACCTGGTCTGGTTCAGGAGGCATCACCTGGTCTGGACCAGGCTCCCCCTTACGTCTCGGACCTAATTTCCCTACGCACTCCTGCACGCGCTCTCCGCTCTTCCTCTGTCCCCTCCCTCACTCTCCCTCGTTTCTCTTGCTCGCCTAACCGCCTTCGTCGACCCTTCTCCCTCGCTGCCCCTCATGCCTGGAACTCCCTCCCTGCCCACATCCGCCTTGCCCCCTCCCTCCGCTCCTTCAAATCCCTCCTCAAAACCCACCTTTTCCTTGCTGCCTTTCCCAATGCCTGTTAGTCTTTCCCCTTACTCTTATTGCCGGCCCTCCTCTGCTGACTGCTGCCACCAACCTCTCTGTAAACCAAGCCAAGCACATGCACCTGAGACTTCGCATCTGCTTGAATGTTTGTTTGTCTTCTCCCATGTCTCTCCCACTGTCCCCTCTCCTTGTCCCCCCCCTTTTTTTCTTTTTCTTTTAGATTGTAAGCCACAGGCAGGGACCATGTCTAATTCTATGTTCTGTACAGCACCAGGTCACATGACTGGCGCTATATAAATGTTTATAATAATAATAATAATAATCAAAGTCAAGCACTAGGTCCCCTGGGGCTGACAGGAGATGTTTGGCATGCAGGAGGGCTGGAAAAGTTCCTTTCCATAGGCTGGTAACTGCTTGTGTTGTGGTAAGACTTCCTGCTTCTTGTGGTGCCTTATATGGACCAGGGCAGCCAATAAGGAGACAATTAGGGCTCAGCCAATTAGAACAAACCACAGGAAGCGTGAAGGGGTGGAGAAATATGGGCTCCACTTTGGGATGTATGCCCAGCAGTTCTGATGGCTGAGTAGGCAAAGAACTGGCCTTAGGCCCTGGAGACCTGGATTCAAGCCCTGCTCCTGCCAGAACCTGCACTCAAAACTTGTCTTTTGTTTGGATTAGCATAGGACCTGAAAGGAGAATTCATCCCAGTGGCAGGTACAGGTAACATGTGAATGACTGACCTGAGGATAAAGTGTAGTGAAAAACTTGGGAAGGAAGGGGGACTTTTGCACCAGGTAGCATTTCACCCTTATGCTTTACCTCCAAGCATCTGGCATTGACTAAATTTAAATATTGGAGTAGATAGACCATCATTCTGATCTATGACAATTCTTATGTGGCAAAAATCAGTTCAAGCATGCAGCGTTATTTCCCAAATACCTCAGGAAACCTAACCTACAAACAGCCTCATTCCAGGGCCTTGGAAATATAATGCCTTGAAGCAAACTCTTCTGTTTGCTCTTCTGCTTACACGGCAATGCAAAATGAGAAATTCGTACCAATCTGTTGTTCATAAAACATTTTCTCCCTCCGGCAGGTTATTTACTTACAATGAATTTCACCTCCTGAAAACTGCACTCTACTGGGTCTACCTTCAGCAAAACCCCAAAATTCAGATAATTCCATCTTATGAAACCATCCTCCTGTACTTCAGCAGGTAACAGAATGAATGTGTGGGTGAGAGCAATCTTTTCCAGCAACTTCATGCAGCAATAGTTTAAGTTTAATCAAAATTTATAACCCGCCCCCTCCTGGCCAGTGGCAGCTCAGGGTGGCAATAGAAATAAATCAATAGAAAGCATGCTTTCAATAGAAAGTATGGTTTTGTAATATAATTTCCCACACCCCCCTGGAATCATTCCTTAAATTGGAATCCACTGGAGAAGGCCAACTTTCAACTCTTCTTTCAAGTCACAAGGCAACAAAAGCAGGGCTGCAACCCGATTAGAAATTTTAGTTGATTAATCGATTTAAGCCTTTTTGCCAATCAATTAAGTGATTAAAATTTGCATGTATTTGCATAAATATACATATGTTTTCATAAATATACATAAGTTTGCTTAATTTCACCTACTTTGCATGTGTTGGGTAAACTTGCCTTCTGCTGGAACGTGCTCCCTTCAGCTAAAGACTCAGAACTATGGACTGTCAGAAGATCCTGGCAGCTAACCGAATAATTGGGGGACATATTTTTCTTGGTTTTAGACAGATTAATCAATTAATTGGTTTGATCAATTAATGGTTGCAGCCCTGAAACAAAGTCACGGAAATTTGTTTTTCCTAAGATATATCTGCAGCATATGGTACAGTATCCTTAATTGTCAAGTGTGAGGTCCTGGGGTGAAGTGGACTGAGTCAAAGGATTGATTTTACTGGGTATCTGGTCCTGAGGGCCGTGAAGAAGTCAGAGGCCATAGTTTCCTGTGTGTTGGAGGCCAGAAGGTTTGTCCAGTTCAGCATCTGTCCAAAGGAGTAAAATCAAGGAGGATTAGTTCAGGGTGGACAGGTGAAGGCAAGGCAAGCAATAGACCAATAGCCATTTAGTTGCTCTCATCAGAATCTCAGTGCCAGAAATGTATAGCCAATGAAAGCCAGTCAGGAAGGGGTCACCTTGAGCCAATCAGGAACAGGTTTGGGGTGGCCTGTGAGACTGCTCAGTGTGTATTTTCTCTAGCTGCCTAGTTCAGAGCTGTGATGACACGGCACTATCCTCTACCTTCCAACCCCACTGGCACAGGGTCAAAGGTTAGGTGGGCATTAACAAATGAGATGATAGCCCACTGGAGTCAGGGTTCAGTTCATGCAGCCCCCACTCATATGTTTTGCATGTTGAGTCTAATAAACAAGCAGCCCCCTGTGTGTATTTAATGTGATTGTGGGCATCCTCCACTGGCAGCATTAGTGAGAGCAAGTGCAGAAAGAGGAGCAAGAAGTGGTTGCTCCTCGCTCTAGGGTTTCCTCCCGTGACTCTATGTCGCTGACAGACCTATACGCATGGAAGTGCTGCGTGCAACCTAATTGAGGGGTCATGGACACGTGGGTGCACATTAGCCTGCATAGCGTGCTCCACATTCTCCGAAACCTCACCGTGAGTGGGGGCTGCTTGTCCAGTGGGTGGAGGGCACTGGAGGCTGAGTGTTGGGTGGGGGTAAACTCCTAGTAAATGGGCAGGTGGACGCCCACCTGGTGTGGGCTAATGTCGGCTAACATCTGATTTGTTGACACCCATAGGTCCTGACACTAGTGCTGCTTAAAGTAAGTTTCAGGTGTCATAAAAGTAATAAATATTAAGAGTAATAATCTATACCAGTCTTTAGAGAACATAAATACATAGAGTACTCGTAATTTCTTGCTGCTCACCCTAAAAGGCCTTGAAATATAATAGTCTGCAGATGCCACGTAAAGATAAGCCACCACATATATCATCTTCTTCTTTGCTGTGTCCAGCCTTTTATATTCTCCATCACAGAGAACGAACAAACACCAGAATTGGTTTGTAGTAAGTCATAGTTAGTAATATACTTAACAATACCTTTTATAATTAATCTTCTAGTGGCGCAGTGGAATGTGTCATGGAAGAGATATTAGCAGTACTGTTGTTGAAAGCTAAATTGGATTGCACTCTTTTCCTGTTACCATTGTTGAGTTGGTGTTTTCATTCAATATATTTGCTGGGTGAAGTTACCCCACTGGTGCAGTAGAATGCCAGGGGGATCCAGTTTCACTTTAGAGTGGATTCATCTTCAAGGGCAGGGCAAGGAGGATTTATTATAATAACGACAGGCTTGATCTCAAAGCACCTGACAAACAGCCAGCCTGCTCCTCCAAGCACTCCATGAGAACAAGACTCACTGATGTGATGTTTTGAGGATTGGAACCAAAGTCATATCACATTATTCCCATTGTACAGATGAGGAAATGGAGGCCCAGGGAGAAGTCAGTCCAACATCACACAAGTCATCATGGGGAGAGCCTCTGTTTTCTGCCTCCTTGTACTATGCCTTACTAACGCTTTATGTGAAAGTAAACAGTCCGATAGCCATGAGTGGCTAGCAACTTGGCCATTTATTAACTTACCCCAAAATGGGAACACGTGTTCCCGGTCCTGTGCCCTCGCACGGCGTCCTGTCAAGGAACTCCATGTGGGCTAATGCACACTCATGTGTTGGCATGAGGGCCAACGTGTGGGCATGTCACCTGTTAGGGGAAGCACTGGCTGGGAAGGGGGTTTTGCTCCATGACCATGAGCCCCACTTGACTCCTTCCACTTGGGAAGGAGCCAAGCAGGGCTCATGACTGGCGCATGGCGCCTCCTTCCTGGCTGGAGTCTCCATGTGTCTCCGATGGGAAGGAGCTAAGTGGGGCTTATGGTCGGCATGCGAAGCAGCCAGCTGGGAAGGGAATAGAAGCAGCTGTAGACACCAGGGGGCAGAAGTGGCTGTCAGCATGGGGGTGAGTGGCGTGCTATACCTGACACACGTAGGCCATTTTTAAATGAGATGCTCCCATGCATGCACGGCCAGTGTCCACGTGTGGGAGCGTCTTGTTTGAATGTGGAGGTGCGTGGGCACGCACTCACGCAACCTGTGCACCTCCCTCCGCCCCCCCACGGAGCAACCAGCAAAAAGGCAGGTTGCTTGGTGCGTGGAGGTGGGTGTAGATGGATGTGTGCCAGTCTGCACCCTCCCCCCATGCACGACCCACGCTCCACCCACCGCACGTGGAGCCCGCCCGCTTAAAAACAGCCCTAGATTGTGGGTGGGCAAGCGTAACATGACACTCACAGACAGCACATGGGGCTACCGTCCCATGTATTATTATCACCCTTTGTCTGTGGGAGGCCATCCAGTGGAATTGGGTTTAATGTGGACTAATCAGAGAGCCAGATCAGGAGCTGCCCAAAGTAACCATACTGAACAAGGAGGAATAAACACTTACTTCCAGCGCTGGCTGTAGAAAACAGGAGTGTGGACGCAGCATGTTTTCACCTTCCAAATTCTGGCTCTAGCTGGTTTAGTCGATGCCAGCCTTTGGGAATAGTTGGAGAACACAGAGCATTCCAGCTTCTCCCCCTCCTTCTCCATGGCCGAACTCTTCTACACATCCTACAGAGGGAGCTGCACAGTCATTACCTCGGTCCTATTCAACAGGGTGAGGATGGTGTGGATGTCACACGTGTGATGCAAAGGGTATAATTCCAGCCCTCCTCATTTTGTTTGTGTGCCTCTTTAAAACCAGCATACTGGATTGCCTTTTTTTTGCTGTTGTTGCTACCCCCATGAGACATTCTTTCCTATGAGTCAGGCACGCCATAAAGAAATTACTGTTTGGCTCAAAGTTAGCTCCCATGCCTGGAATCAACATTTTTTTTTTTTCTCAGCAAGAGATAGGAACCGAGCTGAAATTGTGGGTGATCCATAATTTACTCGCTTGACCCAAGATGCATTCATTGTTTGAAAAGTTTGTGGCAAATGGGAAAGTGAGTTACAACACGTTGTACCCATGTGCGCGCTAATCCCGACTTTGGTGCTTAGTACACTTCCTGTTTCCCCTTTTATGCGCACGCAGTCCTGCGGAGGAAGCCCTTTTACCTTGGGATTGAGTTGCTAGCTGGCATATTTATTGCATAATTTACCTGTCCAAATTATAACTTATTTGTTGTAAAGCTCCCTCTTGCTGTAAATCACCTTTTACATTTGCATTTAGTCAGGGGTGGGGAATGTGGCCCGGGGGTAGTTTTTCTTATTTGGCTGGCCCTGGCCCCTGGATCCAGTTTCCTACCCCCAAGAACCGAGTTCAGGGAAAGGGAGTAGAGAAGATGACATGCATACAAGGCTAGGGAACCGATCTGGGCACTCCTCTTCCTGAGCCCCAGTTTTATGAAGCTGGTACACATTTTCAAAGTGGCCCCTGAGAGGGAAAGGGCTCTAGGGGTGTGCAATTTGTTCCAGTTAAATTAGTAACTATCCACCAGGTGGAACTCCACCTTCTACGCTGGCGCGGCTGGTGGAGCAGCAGAAAGTACTGCACAAGGTGGCCCAGGTGGGTGCCATAGGGGTGGACGTAGTGGCAACTCAGGCAGAGTGGAGGACAGTGGCGCAGGTTATTTGCGTGCTCCAGCCCTTCAAAGATGCCACCATGGCTTGGAGTGTCGAGACTGCCACCTTCAGCCTGGTGATCCCCCCTCATTCACCTGCTGCTTAAGAAAATGGCAGGCTTTCTGCAGCAGTAGGACAAGGGGGCAGGGGAGCACCATCTCATTCCAGAGGTGGTGTTCCTGGCTTCGAGGTTGCAGGAGGGGCTGGAAAAGCACGTTGGCTGGTTAATGAGCCAGTAGGAGTATGTTTTGGCCAGTTGTGTGACACCCCTCCCCATAGCCGCTGGGTGAAAGCAAGCGTGGTAGCTCGCTACTCAAGCTTCACTTGAAGCTGAGGCTGGAGGGGCATGAGAAAGGAGCAGGGCATCAATGAGGGGGCCAGGGGAGAGAGACTTGACAGTACCCCCAGCATTAGGGCCAGCAGCAGCACTTCCATCATTCCCCACTAGACAACTGCCTGTGTTTAACCACTGCCTCTACTTCCAAACCTTTTGCCCAAATGCTGGCTTCCCCCTGCTGCCAGGCTCTCTCTCTGTCTCTCATATATATTACTCTGCCCACCTGGGACACACTCTGCAAATCAACACATTCTGTTTCATCTGGGGTGCTGCTAACTGTCCAGTGCCTGCCTGCCATTATCTCCACCTCATATGCAGGGACCAGAGTTCACTGCAGCAAAAAATCTTAAATTCTGCAACCAGAGAAGTCAGATTCTGCAAGCATGACTATTGTATAATTAACTGAATTCATATAATTATGCAAATATATGCAAATGTACTTACCAGCATGCTTTTTCAACAGGTTTGACATAGAATCACAACTTTATTAATGAAACACCACCCAAATCCTTTGGAATTTCAGCACCCCAGAACTCCCACCTTATGTTAAAGTCCAGGCCTCCCTCACCAAAACATAGAGCCCTAAGACCCCACCCACCCACCCACAGTTCATCTCCCAGGAGTCTATTCACCCTCAGGGGTCTGGTCACACCTCCCTGACAGACGGCAGCTGCAGCAGAAGTTTTAGTTTGGGATCGGGCAACAAATTTATGCCTGACCCATGATTTAAAGATCCTGCAGACAGCTCCCACTGCAGTTTCACTGTAATTTCAGCCTGCTACTGTGAAGATGGGGTGATTCTGCAAAAGTCACTGCAATTTGCAGTAACGCAGTCAACACGGGTCCCTGCTCATATGGTGCCAGGTCACTTTGGGGCACTTGCTGCAAGTTGAAACCTTGTCATCCTTGGGGTGCCAATTTAATTTATTTATTTATATCCCACCCCTCCTGCCCTCAGGGCAGCCCGGGGCGGCAAACAACATTGAATAAAAACAATACAAAATTTTAAAAACAATTAAAAAATACAATATGTGGGGAAACCCCCACCCCTCCCCTCCCCCTCGCCAAAAGCCTGATGGAACAGCCAGGTCTTACATACACGCCAAAACAGCAGGAGAGTGGGAGCCAACCGAGCCTCCTCCGGGAGCAAATTCCACAGCACAGGGGCAGCCACTGAAAAAAATCTAACATCGGTGGCCACCCGCCTCACCCGGGGAACCTCCAAAAAGGCTCCCACGGACAATCTCAAGGGTTGCATGGGCACATGGGGCAATGCCAGTGCCGCCTTCTCCTCTGCCCACCTGCCACTGCCTGCTGCTGTGCAAACCTGCTGCTTGCTTCCAGTCTCTCTCATTTTCTGCACCCTGGGGCACTTGCTGCTAGCTGAAACCTTGTCATTCTTGGGGTGCCAATGCCTGTGCTTACTGATTCAGTGCCCGTCCAGTGCCTGCCAGTGCCTACCGCTTCTCTGTCCTCCTGCTCCCTGCCAATCTGTCTCACTCTCATAATCTGCCACCCTGCAAGCTGAAGCCCTGTCACTGCCTGCTGCCATCCTCTCTCTCTCTCTCTCTCATATCCTGCCACCCTGGGGCACTCTTTGCAAGCTGAAGTCTTGTCCTACATGGGACACCAAGTCTCCTATGCCAGTGCCTGCTGATCCTGTTGCCTGCCACTGCCTGCTGGTGTGCCTGCCTGCTGCCAGTCTATCTCATATCCTGCCACCCTGGGGCACTCTGCAAGTTGAAGCCGAGTCATACTTGGGGTGTCAATGCCTGTGCCTGGTGCTTCTCTGCCCGCCCAATGCCTGCTAGTGCCTGCTATTCCTGTGTCCTCCTGCTGTTTCCCAGTGCTTGCTGCTGCTGCTGCTGTGCATGCCTGCTGACAGTCTCTGTTCTCTCTCTCTCTCTCTCTCTCTCCCCCTCCCTCTCTCTCTCATATTCTGCCACCTTGGGGAATTCTCTGCAAGATGAAGCCTTGTCATACTTGGGCTGCCAATGACACTTCCTGCTGCTCCTGTGCCCACCCACTGCTTGCCAGTCTGCTTCTCTCTCATATTCTGCCCGCCTGTGGCACTCTCTGCAAGTTGACACCCTGTTACATCTGGAGTACTGCCAACTGTCCAGAGCCCATCTGTCATTATCTCTCTACCTCATATAGTGCCCAGCCACTCCTGGGCACACTCTGCAAGTTGAAGCCCTGTTGTACTTGGGGTGTTGCCTGTTGCTTCAGTGCCTTGCACAATGCCTACTGTTTGCCAGTCTCTCTTTCAAATTCTGCCACCCTGGGGCACTCTTAGCAAGTTTGAGAAAGTGTCAGAGAAACAAAGTAAAGCCACTATTTAAACCAGTGCAAGACCTGCAAACTGATGCCGATTGAAAATAATGAGAAATAAATTACTACATTGAATTACAAACAAAAACAAATGCATAACTAAATTTTTTAAACAAAAATTAATCCAAAACGCAAACCAAGGTAGTCCCTTCTGCACACCCCTAAAAGGCTCCCCACCCATGGTTTAAATTAATGTCACCCGACATACTGAAATGTAAGATAAGCTACGTGTGTTGCAGATTTTAAATCAAATAAATCCAAATCAGATAATACAAATACACTGGTTCAGGAGCTCAAGTTCTAGTGGGGAGGGAAGGAGAAGGAAAGTCCCAGTTCTCAGGGAAGTTCCAATGAAGCCAGGTTTTGGCAAACATGATTTGATGCAATAGGCAAGAGCCTAAACCACTGAAGGAACAAAGGAGGAGACTGAGATCAAAAGGAAGTGGGGCAGAATGTTGGACAAAGAGGCACATTTAAGAATAGCAGAAGAGAAGGAACCTTGGGATTTGCAGGCTGGTATTTTTGCTGAGCACTTAAAGTAATCATTGAAAAGTTCTTTATTATAGCTTACTGCTTCTCATGGCAGGTATAGGAACACAAGAACTGTTACCTCCATATATTTACATAGATCCTGTCCGGCAAAAAGCATCACTGAAAGGGAGATCAGGATCAGATGCTAAGGTTGTCTGACCGTCCTTGGCGATCTCTTTCTAAAATTGGATATAGACATTTTTTCCGCTTGGTCATTTTGAAGCAGACACTGCCACCAAATTTGTCTGGACAGAACTCGCTCCCACTGTAGCCAATAAAAACAAATTTAAAAAATGATGGATAGCTTGAAAAATCCTTCTGATTTATCCATTTTCCATGAGACTGACTGCAGACTGCTCTTTATGCTGTGCAATACCCTCTTGCCAGATGTTAAAGAAAAAGCCAGTGGATATAATTAATACAGGAAATGACCAATCGGAACCCAAACCTACTTTCTTCTCATGGCAGCCGTTATTTCAGAAAAAGACTTAATTTCCCAGAATTAAATCCTATGCAACAAGGAATGAAGAGCAAAACATTGAACTCCAATTGTCTTTGAAAAGCTGCTTCCTCTGAACAGAAACTTAACATTCTCAGCTCAGTTATCCTCAAAGCTGAAAAAAAAAATAAGGAAACACCTCGGAGGATGAACCAAGTGTGAAAATATATATTTTGAATTTACCCTTAGGTTTTCATGATTTCCCATTCCTCTTGTGGCCCATGCTTCGATGATGGTTGCACTGGCCTGTTTCTTAGCAAAGAATAAATAAATACCATCGCATATTCAAGGCCCGGTCCCCCACCATTGACATCAGTGGCAAAACTCCCATTGACTTTAATGGTAAAGAAGTGTCCTGTCGGAAAAGCTCTGATAGGCCTGGTGCCGCTATGCCTCACAGGGAAAAGGGTCCCACAGAACATCCTGGAGCAAATCCAGATCAAATAATACAAATACACTGGTTCAGGAGCTTAAGTTCTAGCGGGGAGGGAAGGAGAAGGAAAGTCCCAGTTCTCAAGGAAGTTCCAATGAAGCCAGGTTTTGGCAAACAAGATTTGACCCACTCCCAGAGGAGTGGGTCCTGGAATGGGCACCACACAAGTAGCTGTTCTGGCAGGAACTGCAGAGGTGTACGTGACACAGCAGCACTCCCTCCCTCCTCCCAGAAGCCCCAGCAGGAGCCATGGGGATGCTTCATGGCTCTGAAGCAAATCTTCCCATGCATATGTGCATGGAGGAAGGGAGTGGGGCCCTTTCTTGGCACTGGCAGCAGGGTCAGCATGGCTTCCACACAGACCAACCAAGGCATGGCATCCCTGTGAAGGGGTGGGGGGCACTTCTGAGAAAGAGGGAGGGGGTTCTTGTACAGGGCCCCTGATCCAGCCCTTTCATCTTCCCATCACACCCCCATCCCTGCCCCAGGCCCTGCCCTCCATAGGCCTGGCCCTAAGCTTTCATTCCTACCACACAACTAAAGCAAAGTTTCTACCATCAGGGTCTCTCAAAGTCGTCCATACGCTCTAGCGTGCAGGTATGTTGTGTGAGGCAGGCCCTTCTTAATGCACAAAGGCAAACAGAGGCAATAGTCTTGTACCAAGAAGGCAGAAAAAAGACACGTCTCCCCAGGCGACATCAGATGAGGAATAGACACAATGGGAGGCATTGTTGGCCGCTGTTACCGACAAGCGTGCTTGGATTCTGGCTTTGTGCTAGTTTACATCAGCTACTTACCTCAGGCACTAGCAGAAGAAAAATACAAAGTAAGTTGCTGTGAACTAGGGTTGCCACCTATGCAACTTTTTAAGGAGCACTTATGAAAAATACAGGTTGCATGGCTTCCACTGGTGACTGAAAACAGTTTGGTTTTCTTCAGCCTGCTGTGCCTTTCCTTAGTACATGCACCTTGGCTCCCAGAGCCAGCAAGAGGATCTGAGGCTGCTTTACACAAGGAGGGAATCACCTCAGAAGTGCAGAGCCAGCTCCTTTCACTAGTGCTAAGGTTTAATGCCTACGTCGCACCAAATAGCAAGGGTGTAGGGGCAGCTGCTCACAAGCCTGAGGGGCCCACACTTCAGTTGTAGCTGGGTCCCCTGTCACTGGGGTCGAGGCAGACATTCCATCTTCTGCACCTGGGCCCATTCCAACCTAGCTGCACCTTGGCCAACTAGGCCCACACGCAACTGCTTACAAATTATGCAGAGGAGAATCGGGCCCTGTGGGTCTAATCTCGTTCCTATTGAAAGGAATGACAAAGTTCTAGGGCTATTCCTGTCTATGCTCCATAAATTGCTATTAGTCAAGTACGTCAGGGGATGTAACCTCTGTTGGGAACTGGGAATAACAGCATGGAACAGATCTCTGTTGGGCACTTTTCTGAAGCAACTGAGTGTGGCCACTGTCGGAGACAGGATGCTGGGCTCAGTGGACCATTGGTGTGACCTAGAATGGCACTTCATAAGTTCTCGCTCTCTGAAATCTTTGTAGGATGCGAACACTGGGATTTGTGCACCATATTAGGCCTGTGCCATTTCACTATTTCCTTTGCTTTTCTCAGAGGCTTGCTATTTTTTGTTTGATGCATATAAACCCCAGAGGACACCAACCTTCTTACCCACAAAGCTTGGGGCAGAGGAGGTATATTTTCTTTTGTGCACTTTTGCCAAGAAAGAAAGGGACGGTTCAGACGGTACTGCTGCCATGCCCCCCTTCCTCTCTTCAAGTATTCTCTCCCAGGGCTGAGCCAGTGGCCACTCACATACATGTGTAATGATCTCTATTCAAATGTCAATATTTACCTATTGTTTCCACAGATGCCACCAGTTTACTGTCCTCCAACTTCGCAACACTGACATTAATTAAAATATTTGATATCCCACCCCTCTTGCCAAAGGCAGCTTGGGGTGGCTTACAGTATATAAAAATACACATATAAAAACACAATCAACATAAACATAAGACATCTAAAAAGGGTGGGGGGGTGGGGAAGGGGAAGAAAGGGGAGAAAACCTCCTCCCCAGGGAGAGAGGAGAGAAGAAGGGGTGTCAAAGACATAAACATTCCAAGCAAATAAATACCCCAACCTTACCACCCCACATACAAATAAAAACCCACCCTCTCCAGTCTCCCTTGCCCAAAGGCCTGACGGAACAGCCAGGTCTTGCATTGACGCCGAAAGGAGGAGAGGTCCATCATCTTAGCTTGTGTTGTCTGCATGCAGGAAAAGGCCAAGGCCTATGGTCCATCTTGGTTCCTTTAGTAGATAGGACCTTGTGACTTGTCACAATGGCTGTATATGTAAATATTACTGCAGGAAGAAAATCCTCAAAAATCATGAATGTTGTACTGCTCCCAAGCCAAAAGTTCATTGTGGTCTTTCTACCCCTCAGCAGCATTGGGCACAATCCAGAACCCCCATGCACGCAGCTTACACGTGTGCACACGTGTGCATATATGCGCATGAGAGTTACACATGGTTTCTGCACCGTTTGCACACTCAGCACAGTCCCCGTAATGGGTGTGCGTGGGTTGTGTGCTCATGTGCCCCACACGTGTCCGCAGGGTTTAGGATTGGCCTCACTGGACCAGTAAATACCTTCCTCACTGCACCACACTTGCTGAACGAGCCCCAGCTCCACTGGTTAAGGCTAAACATAGCTCCGCCTGGATTTCCAGGTGGGGCTGTGGCGAGGAATGCATTTCGCCAATTACATCTGGTGCGACGGCTTCAGCCGTATGTTTCAGATGTGGCCTAGCCACCATTATCTACGCTTTCATTACCTCGAGATTGGACTATTGCAATGCACTCTACGGGAGGCTACCTATGGTGATGGTCCGGAGGCTGCAGCTAGTGCAGAATGCTGCAGCCCATCTGCTTATGGGGACGGGTCGCTGTGAGCACATTACATTGCTGCTCTGGGCTGTGCACTGGCTACCTATAGTCTTCCGGGCCCGATTCAAGGTATTGGTGTTGACCTATAAAGCCCTATACAGCCTTGGCCCGAGTTACCTGTGGGACCGCCTCACTCTCCACGCTCTAGAGCAGCCTCTGTGGTCTGCTGGGGGCACCCTTCTTGAGGTCCCTCGTGTGGCCCCAGGGGCCACTATGGAGAGGGTGGCTGCACCTAGGCTGTGGAACTCCCTCCTGGTGGAGGCCCCGGTGACCCCGGATTTCCCCTCCTTCTGTCGTCGCTGTAAACCCTGGCTGTTCCGCCTGGCTTTTGGCAAGGGAGATGGGGTGCAGAGGGGGAGGGGCAGTTTGGTTTTGTGCCTTCCCTTTTAATTGTATTTTATGGTTTTATTTATCTTATGTGTCTTAACATTGTAAGCTTACCCGAGCAGGAGGGGCGGGGTATTAAATGATTTTATAAATAAATAATAAATTATATAGATTAGATAGATAGATAGATAATATTAAATTTAAACGAGAAGTTAAAGCACAAACATCATTAGTCTGGAAACTGTCAGGTCTTCAGCTGATTATAAAGCAGCTTGGGGGTCAGACCTTTGGGGTGGTAGAGCGTTACCCCCAGCAGCACCCATCTGGGCCCTACACTCACCAGCCCACCATCTAGGCTCCTCCCACCAGATGCCTAGCCCGGCCCAGGGACCTGTAGAATCATAAACCAGCATATTTTAATAATCATAGTTATTAATTATTAATTAATTATTATTATTATTATAAAATAATTTTATTTATCTAGCATCCCCCCTCCCACCAAATGACATTCTGGGTGTGTCACAAAATCCAGGTAAAACAGGTTCAAAGGGGAAGGTAAAAGGTGATGAAAAAATAAAGTAAGGGGAACCGGAGGAGGATCCGGTAAGGGCACTTGGAGAGCAGTGTCACGTTCTGGACTCATAGGTGATCTTTGTGCTCAGTTGCATCCGCTGTTGTCCGGGGAACATCCTCATCGCGCTGGTCACAGGTGTCATCTGGGGATTTAGCACCCAGTCAACAAGTAGCCCCTCAGGCCTCTGCCAGAGGGGTCTGGTTCTCACTATTGTTGCCCCTTCTGGGGTAGGAGTGTGGTCCAGGCTATCTTGGGGTCAGACCTTCAGGGTGGTAGAGCATTACCCCCAGCATCGCCTATCTGGGCCCTACACTCCCTGCCCCATCATCTAGGCACCTCCAACCAGACCCCTAGCCCAGCCCAGCCCAGCGACCTGTAGCCCTGATCCCAGAGTCCTGAGAGTCCACAGCCCCCAGGTACCTCCCTCCCAGTCGTGCCTCCACTCCTAAGTCCTACCAGTTCTTCCACTCTCTCTCTAACTCTCACTCCTGGGCTGCCTAGTTCCCAAGCAGAGCTTCCCCTTAAGCTCCTGGGTGCTTTTCGAATGTTCTCTCTCCCTGGGCTCATAGCCTTCCCATAAGGCTCTGCTGGCCAGGCACTGACCCTCATGAAGCTAGATCTCAGATCAGTCTCCTGAGCTCTGGGCACACTCTGTTGTGCCCAGCTCAGCTGGTCCCAATCAGCCCCTCTGTTAGCCCAGCCATGAGGTCTAGCACTATCCTGTGCCACCACAGCACCTGCACTTGCCCTGCTGGGGTTACTCTGGCGGGTGCTAACCTTCTTAAAGAGCCAGGCTCTCTTGTAGCCTGCCTTGCTACGTGGTGCTTTTTAAAGATGAGGAGAGAGGAACTAAGATGAACATCTAAAGGGAGCAACTTCCATACTGAGAGGCCCTGCCACAACAAAGGCCCAGATGCCCACTAACTGATGGTGCAATGGTGGGATCCCCAAACAGTGGGTGGTATCTGAGTGCAGATAACCATCAGGACAAGGTTCCAGGAGCAGGTCTCAAATTATTTAGGCCACATCCTTAGACCTGTTAGACCACACCCTAAGAGACTGGTTTCTTAGACAGCACTTTGCAGGACCATTCTTGTTATGATAGGGCAGGGGTGGGGAAGCTTTTCCCTCCTGGGAGCCGCTTTCAAAGCTTGCACAAGCTCTGCGGGCCAAGCTGAAGCAAGGAAAGGAGGGCTCAAATCATGGATCTGTGCCATGGAACGGTCCCCTCTCCTTGTTTGTATGATCTCATCTCTGCTCCCTTCCCTTGAGCTCAGGTTTTCAGTGATTGGAGGTAAGAACTGGATTCAAGGGTCAGATCCAGGAAGTGGCAAGGGGCCACATAAAAACTTGCCATGGGCCACATTTGGCCCCCGGGCCTGAGGTTCTCCTCCCCACCCCTGCTATAGAGCAGGGCTGCACAACATACGGCCTGAGGGCCGCATGTGGCCCACAACAACCTTTCCTGCGGCCCGACTCCCCCTGGCCGCAAAGACCTTTCCTGTGGCCCGCCATGCCTCCTCCTGCTCTGGCAATCATCTTTCCTCCAGCCTTCACACTGGCGCGAAACCCTCCTTCCTCCGTGCAGAAAGCCTATTAAAGGCGCTGGCCGGATCCCTCCTTCCTCCTCCCTGGCTCCAGCTTCCTGCTGCCACCAATGTCTCCACCTGAGCCCCTCGCTGCCACTTCTGCCACCCGGATCTCCAACCCCAGCGCCTCACTGCCAGGGGGTGGGGTTATGCAAATTGGGGGCGGGGCCACATGTGGCCCAGGGTTGGGTCCAAACCAAATTTTCCAGCCCTCAGCACGAATCAAGTTGAGCACCTGTGCTATAGAGGGAGCTAGCGCTACTAGTGACTATCTATTTAGGTTACCTAACCGTATCCATTATGAGAAACACAGGTTGCGGCTGCATTGTGTTTCTCATAAGTGTCCTCTAAAATTTGCATATCTGGCCACTCTAGGAGGGAAGCTGAGGAGGGCTATAAACATTGCCGCCCTTGCCTTGTATGCATTATGACTCAGCCATTAATAACAGGCTCACATATGATTCCCCCCAGCAACACCCCCTCCCCCCAGCAACCTGCCTCATTCCGTGCACAGGATGCATACACCAAGAGGAGGTGCATTAAGGTTGACCAGATGATCATCTGGTATTTCCTGACTTCCAAGTGCTTGACTTGGCAACCTCCATAGCATTCTTTTAGCATACTCTTGTATGTTTTCAGATGGTAGAGAAAAGAGGCCAGGCTGGGGCATGCTGTGTTTTAGCAAGAAAATTAAAGGAGTATTATAAAGCACACACTCTTGCTTAGCCTAAAAAGAAGTTCCCAACCAGGTAATTTAAACTAAGGAGTGCATGAACTTCCTGTGTTATACTGTTCCAGCGTTGTTCCAGTGTGATACTATTGTTGAGGGGGGGAAAAAATTAAAAAAACAGTTTCCTCTTTTAAAAAAAATGGAAGTGATCTATCATTTTCTGTGGAGAAAACCACTTTCTAAGTTCCTTTCCCGTTTCTGAGCTGAGACAGTTTTAGTATTGGCTGACCTTTTACGAGGGAGAATACGCACTTGCCCGGTTTCTAAAAGCATGAATGGGAGGCATTGCTGCTCATTTCTACTTGGTAGTGATCTATAAAAAGAAAAATAGTCCCTCATGGTCTGGAGACAATGGGAGCTATAGAGGCACAGCTCCCCTGATATTCCGGCCACTTTTATTTCCCTTTAGAACTTCCTTTATGGGCTGTGGTGGTTGCAAACACAGCATTCTGCAGATATGCACATGGAGCCTATGTAAGGCTGAAGGTTACGCTGCTTTTGAATATATCAGCCTGGGGCAGTGTGTATGGAAAGAATAGCAAATTCCCTAAGAAACCAAGCAAACGCTGCTTCCCCTCGCTTGCTAGTGTACTGAGGCTGATTTGCTTTGCTGACACATAATTGGGAAATCCAGGGAAAGGACAATGTTACTTGTTATCAAATGCAATCTTGATTATTTGATTGGACTAGTGAATTGTTAGTTGCGTGTTGTGTTTAGTCTACCAACTCTAAACTGCTGTATTCTTCCGGCTAGGCAGGGAATTGATCTCCAAGTGATTATTTCCTATTAATCATTACAGAGCCTAAGTTATTAGTTAGACAATACATGTAGTTAGTAAATCAGTAAGAGCAAAGGTTTTGTGTCCTTGCAAGATATGCAAGCAGACCTGAACAAGGTACTGGCTTTATTATTCACGGGCCTTTTGAGTAGCCCCTCAAGTTCCTGAATCATAAACGACCAAAATGGGGTATATGAGTGTATATCTGTTATGCAAAACGGATATATGAGTCTATAGCCGTGTTGGGGGGCATTTGGAGGAGGTTGGTTTTTTCAGTTCAGTTATTTTGGGTTTTGGGGTAATTTGGTATTTCAGTTATGTCATTTTTGGCAATAGTGCTAATATTGCCAAAATATTTGGCTATAGTGCTAATATTTAGCACTATATAATGTTGCCAAAATATTTCAGTAGCCAACATACCGAAATGACCAAAAAACCAAAATAACTGAAACCCACCCACCCCTGAAATAACCAAAACAGATACCTGTCAGCATAACCAGATATCAGTTGTTATTGCCCAAACTGCCATTTATTGGTTAGGATAGGGTCTAGTTGGTGGGTTTTACCCATTTTTCAGGCACTCATTTCAGCTCTACAGATAAGTAAATTATTGGTAAGTGGTGGTGAGACTGAGTGCATGAAAGAGTCTAGTTGTTGTGGGAATATGCACACATGTTTTTACAGGACATGTGTTTCTGGGGAATGGTGACACTTGGAAGACTGGAGCAAGCAGCTCTAGAAGAGCAGTTACAGTGAGAGATCCAGGAGAGCTCTGAAAGGGTGAGGATATAAGGAGCTGCCTGAGTTAGATCAATGGTCCATCTTAGCCCAGTGTATTGTCACAACCTGACATGGCAGCAGGGTTTCAAATCTGGCTCTCCAGGAAAGGCTTCTCCCAGGCATGCTACCGGAGACCCTCCAGGATCCCCAACAGGGGCCTCACCCAGGCATGCTACCGGAGACCCTCCGGGATCCCCAACAGGGGCCTCACCCAGGCATGCTACCGGAGACCCTCCGGGATCCCCAACAGGGGCCTCACCCAGGCATGCTACCGGAGACCCTCCGGGATCCCCAACAGGGGCCTCACCCAGGCATGCTACCAGAGATCCTGAGAATTGAACTTGGGACCTTACTCAGGCAAAGCATGCACTCTACCCCCTGAGTCACAGCCCACCACACGCTCTGTTGTAGCTGAGTAAAGCTAGTGCCACCTAGTAGATAAGGGGCTGAACGTGGACCTGGGAGACCAGCATTTAAATCCTGTCTTACCATGAACTCTGTGGGTGGCCTTGGGCACAAGTCACATTTTTTTCAGCCTTAGTTCCCCATCTGTAAAATGGGAATGTATGTATCCCTACGTTCCCCTCCCTTGTCTAGCCTAGACCTATCTCAAAAGTCATGACTTTACAGCATCTGGCAAATTGATGGCAGTATATAAATAATAAATAATGTTTTTAAATTGATTTTATTGTTTTGATATTTTGGAAGCCGCCCCGAGCTGCATGGCAGGAGGGGCGGGGTAGAAATGCATAAAATAAATAAATAAAATAAATATATAAAGAGGCAGGAAAGGATGGGATTAGATAAGAAAAAGTGAATAATGGGGTGGGTATATTGATAGGGAGAAAAGTACCAGACATAAAAAAGCAGAGGCATAAAACAGTTTATACACGTTTCCCACATGTTGTGGGAATATGCACACGTTTTAGAGGACGTGTGTATAAAAAACCCTGGTTTTATACTTCTGCTTTTTTAGGTCTGGCACTTTTCTCCCAATCAATATCTCCCCCTCCCCTACTAGTTACCTTGTTTTAGCTAACTCCACCCTTTCCCAATACTGCCCTTTCTATGCTCAGTCTATATAATTTTGACTGGCTATGCTACATGCCTGAGGAAGGGCCCTGAAAGCTTGCTTATTTCCACCAACAGCAATTGGCCCAATAAAAGATAGCATTTAAACCACTTAGAAGCAAAGTGGTTCAGTGATCTCTTTTATTGGACCAACTGCTGTTGGTGGAAATAAGCATGTTTTTGGTCCACACTGGGCCCTTCTCAGGCATGTAGCATTAGGGTGGCCAGATATGCAAATTTTGGAGGACACTTATGAGAAATACAGGTTGCAGGGCTGCACTGAAGCCAATACAGCCCTGCAACCTGTATTTCTCATGTGTCCTCTAAAATGTGTATATCTGGCCACCCTATGTGGCATAGAGAGAAGCTGCTCTAAGTTTTTTTAGGAAGCTGGGCCCAAAACTCTTAACAGCAGTACTGTGCAGCTATACTCAATAAAGCCAACTTTTCTTCGGCGTGAAAGTAAGAGTTATGTAAATTAATGATACATATGGGTCAAAGAACAAACTGATATAACTGGCTATGGATAAATCTAAGGCTAGAAATTAGAAGAAAGTTTGTAACTATCAAAAAAGTGAAATTCTGTAACAAGCTCTCAAGGATAGTCATGGACCAATAGAATCTGATTAACAAATTATGAAAAAGAACTTGCAATGAGATTTCATTTGATCCTAAAGAAGAAATCTCATTCCCCACCTGCAACACACTGTGTTCTGTTTTCCCCCCACACCTCCTTCCTTTCTCGCTATGAAACATCAAAGATTGCTGCAACTTGAGGTCAGGTGGGACACTACCATGGTGGTTTCATATCTAGGTGTTTTAGAGAATTTTATCTCAGGTACATGATTGGTGAGGTTCTGTTCACATGCCCAGGGTCTAACTGGGGGGTCAGGAAAGAATTTTCTCCCACATCAGACTGGCTGAATCTGGTTTTTCACCTTCCCTTGCTGCATAAGGCACAGCTCTCTCTGTGAATAATACCATATTCTCCCACTTTGATTTAAGTCTGGAGAACTGGGTATGAAGCACTATTCAATTCATGCTCACTCCACTTGTGCATTCGCTTCTGATTTTTTGTTTTTTCCATTTTGTGGGGTGGGGCTCATTTTGGTTTGGATATTTGATTATTCAACCAAAGATCCAATTGAATAACTGTATATCCAAACAAAAATGCTGCACGAGAAAGATGGGGTTTTCACAAAGATGTGAATATTTATTTTGGTGAGAATAGTCATTCAAATATTCAGAGGGCTATCCAAAAATGAAAATAAAATTTGTGAATCCAAATATTCATTTCCGCACTAGAGTAAGGTCCCTTGCCTCACCCTGTGAATGGAGCCATTTGTCGAGGATGTTATAGCTGTAGTCATCTTGCATTTTAGTAGTGGGTTGATCTACATGAGCCTTGAGGTCCCTTCCAACTCTGTTTCCATGATTCTATGATTAATGTAGAAATTGTGCAGAGGTGGGTAAATGACAGCTCAGAAACCCCATGTGGTTTTCAGGCATCTGTATTGCACCTCTCACCAGAAGTGGCTGCCTGCCCTGGACCTGTGGACCAGTATATCCATGTTGCTCCCAAGCCAAGATGCCATTTCTGTCACCACCAACACCACTGGAGCCTCCTGGGGGTCATGGGAGCAGGCCTGGTGCCACTGTTGCTGCTAACCAAACCCACTGGACTGCCTGGGAGCCCCCATCCTGCAAAATGGAAAAAAACAAATGAAAAATCAGGAGTGAAGTGGCACGAGCACAAATAGTGTTTCATACCCACTTCTCCAGACTTAAATCCAAGTAGAGAATACGATATTCACAGAGAGAGAGAGAGCCGTGCCCGACACAGCAAGAGAAGGTGAAAAACTCTTCAAATTCAACCACCAGTCTGATGTGGGAGAAAATTCTTTCCCAACCCCCCTTAGTTAAACCCTGAGCATGTGAGCAAGCCCCATCAGCCAGGCACCTGAGATAAAAATCTCTAGAACCTAGACATGAAAACACCATTGAGTTCTTTGACTCAATGTGGAAATGGGGAAACGACACTGCCTTGTACCCTGGAGAAGCCGCAATCACTGCATTGTGTCTTGTGGCTCTCATCAATATGAACATTTTGACATGTGGCTCTTGGACTTGGGAACTTTGTCCACCCCTGCAATAGTGTTTTAATGAATATAATAATGGATTCCATTCAGTAAGCACTGGGTGATTTCAGACGTTATGTTTGTCTGAAATCACCACAGACAACCTCAGTCAACTGTGGGGGGTGGTGAACGGAGATGAACGTCTGTTTGCGTGCATCCAGATGTTCACCTCAGTCAACCACCCCCTGTGGTGAATCTAACCACGCTTTGTTCTCCCGCACCACGGCGGCGAACGAAGCGTGGTTAGGGGGAATCTGGAACGTGGTGAAGGAAAAGTAACGTCTGTTACCTTATCTCCACCACGTTCCGGGGTCCTGGCGGCAGGTGGCGACAGCGGCCGGTCAGGCCGCTGTGGCTGCCTGTCTCAGAGAGGGCGGGCGGCCGAGGAGCGCAGGGGGCGGGACCATGCAGTTGCACCACGGGCCGTGGTTCGCCAGACCCCACAGCCGGGGGCGAAGAGGCTCCCCCCTTCACCCCCGGCCATAGTCCGAACCACCCCACGGCCCGTGGTGAAAGCACCCGGCCATAACATCTGAAATCACTCACTGTTGATAATCCATGCTCATCAAGAAAGTTTCCTGTGGCTGACACTAAAGAACTCTGGCAGGGGGGAAAGGTTAAGACAGTCAGCTATCAGCCCAAACATTGTAGGAATTGTGGCCAGTTGGCTCAAAACTGGTTTCCGGGGTAAGCTTGTGGTTTGAATTATTTTGATCTTAAGAAAGTGATACTATCATCCTTCGAATGAGATATTCAACATTTGATTACCGTCCTTGAAGATCCTTAAAACGCTGACCTATTAATGGACTCAAAAGCTGTTTAAGGTCATTTTTAGAACTATTTTAAATATATTCCTTGTAGTTACTCCTCTCCTAATCCCTGTATAGCTCAGCTCATGCTACCAAAAGAGCTTTGCTTTACAGGTGATTGATTTTGTTGTTATTTAAAAACAACAACAACTAGATAAACTGACAACAGATTTTGAGTCTCTAAGAACATCTGTCAAATCTTTTTCTTGTAACAAGGGAGCTAGTAGCCATAGCCTCTGCAAGAGAGAACTGAATGCAGGGTTGGTGAATCTCAGGTCTGGGGGCCAAATGAAGCCTGTTGCTTGTTTTTATTTGGCCCCTCCCAGTTCCTGGATCTGACCCTTGTACCCAGAAAGACTAGGCTGTGCAATGGTGGGATGGGTCAGACCTGGAAGAGAGCCCGGGGGAAGGGGTCAAGAGGGGACAGGATGGGTTTAGTAACTGTAGGAGGGGTTTGGAGCAGGGAAAGGGGGACATCTCAGCAGCTGTCCAATTGCTATCAAGCACAAGGGAAGAGCAAAGCTCTTAGGGACCGCCTCACCCTTCGCGCCCCGGAACGGCTCCTGCGGTCTGCCGGGGGTGCCCTCCTGGAGGTCCCCCGTGTTAAGTGGGGGGCCACGATGGAGCGAGCATTCTCGGTGGTAGGGCCGCGGCTGTGGAACTCCCTTCCGGAGGAAGCTCGCCTGGCCCCAAGCCTTTTGACATTTCGGCGAAACTGTAAGACCTGGCTGTTTGCCCAGGCCTTCGGGAGGGAGGGGGGTGTGATTTTAATCCCCCGCCCATTTATTCATTTGTTTTCTAGCCCTGTTTTATGTGATGTGTTTTAGAGGATGTTTTTTATATTTATATTTTAAGTGAATTTTAATATTTTATTGTTGTTAGCCGCCCCGAGCTGCATTGCAGGAGGGGGTGGGATATAAATCTGTAAAATAAATAAATAAATAAAATATTATAGAGGTCATACAAGAAAGAGAAGCTAACCGCAGGACCTGAGGATCAGTGTAACTGGAAAGCAGGGTACACAGGAGCGGAGCACCAGGGAGACCAGAGGGTAGCAAGGACTAGAGGGACCAAATGTGGAGAACGAAGCAAAGGCTAGGGTGGAGCGGGATTGGAGTCAGAGCAGAGCAGGGACCCAGGGCAGAGTGGAGCTGAAGTCAGAGCAGAGCAGAGGGACAGGAAATGAGAGAGAGAGAGAGAGAGATGTTCCAGAAGCTGGGAGGCAGGGCAACAGAGGAAATGGACAGGACAAGTAGTGGGGTCATGGGACAGGCCAGGCGAGACAAGGGGAAGGTGGTGGTGGTGCCTCTTGCTGGTGAGCACCTTGGAACCCTGGAAGCCAGGGTTTTTTTGAGTCCAGGGCTTGTCAAGCTCAGGGTTAAGAGATCAAAGGTAAGGCCATGCATATCAAGGTAAGGACAGATCCATGAACTAGACCTTCCTCTACCTGAACACAACCCGTGCTCCCAACATCTATGTAGGCCTCAGAGCTTGTACTCATTTTCAAAGTGGCCCTTGGAAGGAAAAGTTCCCCATTCCCCACAGCTTAGGGCAATTAGACAATAGCGTAAGCTTGAAACAGGCAGGATGGTTTTTTGTTTTGAATGAAACTCTCAACTCATGGAAAAATAAACCTGAGGTTCTTGGGCTGGTCAGTGACCTGATCGGGCTTGGTTAAGTGACTTCCTGTTTCCAAATGATTTCTGAGAACCTTGCTGCATGAGAATGTTTCCATCCCTCCTTGAGAGGCAGTGGTAGTCGTTAGAAATGAGCTACTCAAAGGCAGATTTACCAGGAGCTTGATTAGGTTTACTTTGAATGTGTGCTGTTCAGTGAATTGCTCTGTCCTAATGTCATAATTTGCCGACAAGCACAACTCCCACATAAATTCAGTTCGTATTCCACCATAAAGTCAGGGAAAGGAAACATGAAATGATGATAGCACTTTTTTAATTCTGATACTATAAAACTTTTTTTATGAGTGGGCCGGAAATCTATTTTGTTGACAGCTGCATTAACAAAACCCAAGTAGCTAAATTTAGCGACAAATGAGTCAGGAAGGAGAGGAAATGGTGTTGAGGTTAAGTAAAGTTTTCTGCTGCTTTTTTTTTTTTTTTTAGCTTACCCAAGAGGTGTTCCTTCCTGGAAAGGGAAGCGGGACAGAGATACATTGCAATTTTCCAGTCTCTTCGCTTACATGGCATCACTTCAAGTAAGTTGATAGTGTCTTGGTGACGTAATCCACGCTGGGCTGCGTTTTCAGATGAGCTGTTGAAATTACTGGCACAAGTTTGGTGTGTCCAAAAACGTGTTTGCCCACACAAATTGGCATGTGCCTATCGAGTGACTGTGTAACTACCTACTCAGCTTACGTGTGTTATAGGTGTTAGCTTAGACACGCTTTTGAACGTTTGACTAACCTAGGGTGTTAGCACATGGGCGAGAAGCCTGCTGGGCCCTAGAGCTGCTCAATGTGTCCCTCTCCCATCTGGCCACCTCACGTGGGCTCTGTGAGGACCACAGCAGATGGGCCTGTTGTTCCCCCGGCCTCAGTCCACCCGTGTGCACCCCCCCTCCTCCATAGAGTTGCGGTCGCTCCCACGACCGCTCTAGGCTGTGACCACTGTTTGAACCTCCATCAATAGACATGAATTTTTTGATGCAATTCACAAATGAGCAATGAACAATTCCTTTCATCCTGAGTTTCAAGCTCTATTGCCACTTATGACTGTGATGTCCGTCTGTTTGTATGTACATGGCCATAGTGTATTACAAGTTGTTTAAATAATGTAATTTAGTTCCTCCTTATTAACAATAATTAATTAACTTTTCTCCACTCCTCCCTCTCAGACAAGCACTTGGAGGCTTTATGGCAGATTAACTTCCTCCAACTGACATGGCTGACACAGATTTTGTCCAATCATTACAATGCAGTGAGTTGCTATGCTTACTATTAGACAGCTCAAAAACAGAAGTTGTATTCATTGTAGCTCAGAATAGGGAGATTACTTTTATCATTTGTGTCTAGGTAGCACCTAGAGTAAAATATTATCTCTATGTAGAATTGTTGACGATTAAATTGCTTGCATTATTTGCTTTTTTAAAGTCTTTTGACCAGCTTGGCTTTGCAATTTGGGGTATGATACAACACACTGATTTAAAGAGACAGATCATTGGGACTTGAGTAAAGAACACATGGGATCTAGGGGTAGGAATGGGATCCAGAGGTCAGATCCTGGAACTGGAAAGGGACCATGGGCTAATTATGGCCCCCAGGCCTGACCTTCCCCACTCCTGTTTAGTCATCATAGTCTGACTTTTCTATAAGTGTTTGTGAGGAACTGGGATATGTCCTAATTTTCTGCACATTTTTATTTAAGAAAGAAGTGTGCTGCTCTTGGGTATAAAAAAACCAAACCTTATTTGAAATTTGCACCTTTATTTGACATAAGATTTCAAAATGCTCTTATCTTATTCTGAGACAGCAGATATTCTTAGTCATTCCTATTATTTTGCTATTATTTCTCTCACCTAACCACATGGTGAAACTTTTGTCCAGGTGGCCCTTGCTAAATGGGGAGTGGAGAAACAGAGTACAACTCCCTAATGCCCTAAACCATTCCCCATGGGTGTCCTGTCATTTTGCAGGGATTACCTTCTTTCTTAGAAGCTATAGTGACACTGTCTGGATACTTCATGCTGGGACACCCCATGCACATACTGTCTGAGGAGGTAGAACAATGTGGAGAAGTTACTACTACATTGTTTTCATTGAAAACAATGAAACAAGATTGATCTTGAAACTTATACTGGAACACTTACCATAGCCGTGCACAGCATAAACAAACCAAGGTTTGATTATAAGAACTTCTTATTCTTGTCGGCATCCTCTGTAGTCATTTACACCTGAACGTGATGGGTGTGAATGGTGCTATTCTGCCTGGATATCAAGTTTACATTTATGGGTGTGAACAAGTATTCAAAGTTCAATGCCTTGGACAGCTAGGCCCTCTATCCATAATTAGATAAACAAAACGGTTTTACAAACTTAGTTAAGGCAGATTCATACCAAGCAAACTTTAACAAACCTAGAAATTATGTGTTAAGGCTCCTGCCTTAACTTGCACACCATTTAAGCAGTAAAGATGTTGTATGGCTTCGTAAACTGTGCTCGCTTACAATTTAGGCTCCATGCACCCACACTTTGCCTTGGTCTTTCAGCTCCAATCCTCTTCCTTTGCAGGTTGGGGGCAACATTAAAGCTGAGCAGAATGCTATGTAAGTGTTTAATATGAATTTGGGTACACGTTGACATTAAATGCATTGAAAGGCCAATGGAAGGAATGGAGGAAACATTAATCCTAATTTGGAATTAAATTATAATCTCATTAAGTGTTTCTGAAATAATACAATGGAGATGCATCTTTGGGAGTGAGGGGGGGAGATGATGTGGAATAACAAAGACAGCAGGGAGAGATGGTGGAATGACAGGGAGAAGGATAAAAGAATGAAATACAGGATAAAAGAACTTGGTGGACTAATAGGAGGAACGACATAAGAAATTAGTAGAATCTCAAGATTATTGGTGATGTAAATGTATGGGAAACACTACCATGGTTCTATTAAGCACCATAGGTACGTCCTTGTTGTTCTACTCTGTATTGCCCCATGTTTTTCAACTCCTCTTCTGGGTGGTGTTTTTTCGGGGTGGGGTGGGGTGTTGTGTTGCATCTCACACAATGTGTCGCATTCTGTGTTAGAGATGATCTTCATTATATTGGTCAGGAGTCTTGTAATTTTTGGGGAGGTGATTGAAGTTTATTGGGTAGTCCAGACGTCTGGACTGTGTGTAATCGGATTGGAAGGTGGTAGATTAAACTGGGGGTGCACTGGGGGGTGGAAGCTGAAGTCCAAACTCTTCTATCTTCTAACGCTGAAGTGCTGCTTCCTGGGTCACAGTTAGTGGGGGGGCAAATAAGTAGTGGGTTAGAATAGGTGCAGATCTGAAATAAAAGGAATTTAAATGTAAGGACATAACTGGTCCATGTAGTTGTTTGATGGTGGCATATTTACATGCTGGTAGTCACCTGTGTACTGGGGAGATGTATTTGATCTAGTGCCACAGAAT
>QEPC01013568.1:2477909-2509325 GCA_003113815.1 Sphenodon punctatus
CCCCCTCCTGCTCCCTCAGCCCCCTCTCCTCACAGACCCCCCCAGCCCTGCCATCTCATCCAGCTCCTCTTCCCTCCTGCTCCCTCAGCAAGCGCAAGCGCTTTTTAAATGCCAGGGACATCTTGACACCTAACATGAAATATTGGACCAAAGCACATACTTAGCATACTCAATATCTGTTCCATGCAGCCATCTGTGACTATAAGTGTATGTTCACAGAGAAAACCCCGTCAACTTTAAGGTTGCAAGCCAGAGGAATTTGCCCCAGGGAACTCCATTGAAGTCAATGGAACTCTCAATACAGGACGTCAGCTCCGCCTTAACTAATGGAGCCACAAGCGTGGCTCCATAATGATTTAAATGAGCCAAATTTCAAAGCAAGAGCCGGTGATATTGTGTGGTACCCATCACTATGGACACACTGCATCACTGAGAGAGCAGCAGAAATAGTCATTTTGTAGATTGTGCCCAGCCTTGTGCTTCCATTAAAGAATAGGGAACCAATGAGCTTCACAAAATGTGCATGTTCTCTTTCCTTTCAGCTGGAGAATGGAGGTGACATGGCATTCCAGAGAGACTTCACCATGCAAGCTGTGAGATTTGGTCTGGTGCTTAATCAGGTATGTAAACTGTGGGTGTTTTCAAATGAGATGCTACCCCGCATGGTCACCTAGGAGCTACGGAGACATCCGTCCATCTGAAGGCGAAGCGGCCAGATGCGCTGCTCCCATGAGCCACAGAGCATCCACTCATGGCCACACGGAGCAATGCTGGGAAATCTGGAGTGCTCCATGTGGGGCCAGCCAAACGTAGGGTGGCACTCCTGTGGCCGGGGTAGCCACGCTGGGAGTCATCTGCTTGAAGTGCTCCCCACTCACTCCAACTGCGTGAGTGCTCTATGGCAGTGCCACTCAGCAGTCACAGCCCCCGCCATCAACCTGCTCGTTTAAAACTGGTATTTCACAAGGAATACCTGTTTGTTACGTGTGTAATGCACAGGTTCTTGGAGAATGATGAGTCACACACTTTTCTACAGTAAAAATGGAGACTGCAGCTGGTGCAGAATGCGGCGGCCCGCCTCCTAACGGATGGGTCGCGGTCAGCACATTACACCAGTGCTCAGAGCTCTGCACTGGCTGCCAATAGTCTTCCAAGCCCGATTCAAGGTGTTGGTGCTTACCTATAAAGTCTATACGGCCTGGACCTCACCTATCTCTGGGACCGCCTCACCTCCCGGCTTCTGGGTCGACTCCTGCGGTCTGCCGGGAGCGCCTTTCTCGAAGTCCCCCGAGTGGTTCGGGGGGCAACTATGGAGAGGGCATTCTCAGTGGCCACACCTAGGTTGTGGAACTCCCTCCCAGTGGAGGTCCGGGTGGCCCCGGATCTCCCCTCCTTCCACCGACAATGTAAGACCTGACTGTTCCACCAGGCTTTCGGTGCGGGAGACTGGGGTGTGTGTGTGTGTGTTCTTTTGTTTATTCTTTAACAAGCCCTTTGGTGGATTATTTTATGTTTTTATACATATTTTTGTATTTATTACATTTATATTGTATTTTTATCTTTTGTATTTGTTTGCCTTGGCAGGAGGGGCGGGTTAAAAATTTGTAAAATAAACAAACAAAAATAGTAGCTGTTTTCTAGGGTCCCAGATCTGTGACCTCACTTAAGCAGCAAAACAAATCAAGCAGGACTGGCTACATTTGTAAGGACAATGAAAGCCATTTTAAATAAATCATGCAAAGTGAAAGTACTAGTCTGTCCATTCCTGGAACATATTTTTTTCTATGTATTTGTGGGTCCAGAAACATTCAGCAAGTTGGGGATGGAGAAAAGCTCATATATATAGCCAGGTCACTGGTTCAAATCCAGGTTCAGCTCATACTCGTAACCAAAAGAGTTTTCAGAAGTCTGTAGATCTGATCTGATCTGTTGGCTGTCAAAACCACTCAGACTTTTGAATGACTTCAATGGGCAATGGATCAGGCCCTATTTAATGTGAGAGCGCAAGGGTGGGGAACTGTTTTTTGCCCCAGGGGCCAGATCGGCTATTTGAAAATGGCTTGGGGGACCACATTAAAAAAATAATTAAATAATCTTTTAAAGCTTAATACACAAATTTAAACACTTCCGTTGCTTTAAAACAGATTTTAACCCTCCATTGCCCTTCCCAACTAGAGAACCCAGGAATCCTGGATCCTTGTCCAAAGCCCCTTTCCCTTGACCCTCCACTGGCCCCTCCCCAACACAGGAGTCCTGCTCCCCTGCCCTGACTAAAGCCCTATTTGCTCAGTTCTTCACCCCTCTGTCCCCCGCCCCTGTAAGACAGCCAAGGCGAAAAGTCCCTTCCTCCACTTACCAGAGTGATGAGGGAGGCTGGACTGGGTAGGCATCAGCGGGGCCAGTGGCTGGGGCAGGCAGGCACCGCAGTGAAGCAAAAGAGATTAGATCAGAGGGGCTGCAGGTGTCGAGGCTTGTGCTGGCCCAGGTGCCACAGGTCCAGGCAGGTGGGGTAGCCAGGCAGGTAGGAGGCAGTGTGGCGACACAAGCCTGACCCTGGGGCAGGCTCACGAGCAATGCTGAGAGAGACCCGGCCAGCAGCGGAGCATGTGGGCACAGCACGGGGGAATTTTCCAAGAAAGGTGGTGCTGCCTCCTTAGCCGCGGAGGTCTCTTTCCCCCACACCCTGAGAGTGGGCAGAGTGGCATTGTTTGCCTGGAAGGCTGAGTGAGAGGAGGAGAAGGGTTCAGCAGGAAGATTGCAGAAAGCTGCAGAAAGCTAGCACTGAAGAACAAAGCGACTTACACGGTCGGCACTCCAGGTGTGCTGCTACTACTACATATCATAGGGTTTTTGAAGACAGGTCCCTGCCCAGTGGGTTTACAATCTAAGATGGACATGGGTGAGAGGAACACGGGGACAGACAGACATATTCCCATTTTACAGATGGGGAACTGAGGCTGAGAGATCGTGACTTGCCCAACACTGCCCAGTGAGTTCATGGCAAGTTCTGTGACTTGCTCACTAGGAGTGGGTTTTAATGGGACAGTTTATGTGGAGCTCTGAAAACTCCCCATTAACCTCAGTAGGCATGTTCACATGAAATGGCTCTTATCTGGATAATTCACCTCCAGGAAAAGCTATCGCAGCATTAGGTTTAACCACTGGCAAAGGCATTTGTGTGACTGCTCCTATATGGGGGTTAAATTGCCTCTCTGTGACTGTAGCATGGGAGCAGTCACCCAAAGAACAATGTGTTCTAAGTTATTTATGGGAGTTACAGGAGATAATTTAACCCCCAGGCTTCTGCCTGAGCCACGCAGAAGCCATACCAATAGCTTTACTTCCAGGCAAACGATCTACAAGGGTAGCCTTGAACATTTTGTTACTTTAAACAGAGTAATCTAAAGGTCCAATCCTCACCTATTAAAGTCTCTGGGAGTTTTGCCACTGACTTCCATGGGTCCAGGAGTGAGACCCCAAGCTTCCAGGAGAGAACTCATCCCTACAGCCCAAATTCCCCTTGCTTCAGATTTAACTTCTATTTACAACACTGGAGGACCTAGATCGTAACTATTTCACTGAACTGCGCCATACCAGTTGAGTGTTCCATTATGTTTCTTAGAGCTTTTTGTTAAAGATAATTTGTCTAGTAATTGTATTTTTTTCTGTATTGGGCATTCAAAACAAAGCACATCCTTTCCTGTGATTCTGTTTTTTTAATGTGATTTTTTACCAAATATTTTTGAGATTATTCAGGGTAAAATTGTTCTTTCCCCCCCAATTGTTCTGGGTGCATTAGGAGCCAAGATATCACGCAGAAATCATTTGCATTTATGGATTCTTCTTTGAAATAAAAGCAGTTAGACATAAAATTTCAGCATACAGCTTTTACATGCAGGTAAGATTTTAAACAAGGGAGGAAAGAAGCATGCCCAGGGCGTCCATACATGCAAAGCACAGGCATTCTTTACAGCCCCCCATCTCTGGCCCCCTGCCGGCCTATTCCCTCCCTTGCTGGCCCTGCTGTCTATGCCTCCCAGTCCCTACTGCCCTACCAGTCGCCCTGGCACTTAGCACTAAGGCCCCTGGTCAACAGGCACCGTGACATCACGCCCTTGTCACGGCCATTGTGACAGGCCATGTCTGAAGAGACAGCCAGGGAGGGACCAGTAATGGCTGTATCATGCCATTAGAGGTTTGTAGACCCTCAAGTCTCTGGAACCCTTTGATGCACAAACATGGGGCTGGGCATTTTGGCCTTGTCTTGGTGAAACCTTTAAAATGAGGTATCACGTGTGCCTGGCCGGTATAGTTCTGGCGATGATACAGGGTCACAGACAAAACAGACACAGACAGATTCGACCTCCACTTGAGGCGTTCCCTATTATGCTTCACGTAAAGAATGCCTAAAAAACCATTGTGTAAACTCTGCTTAGGAAATAACCATATCTTTAAGGAACAAGTTGAAAATAAAGGAAAACAAATGTCAGATGTCAGTGAAGTAGAGTGCAAATATACTAACACATCTTCCGACTGCAGTGAGAGCAGGGTTTTAGCTAGACAGCACTGGGAATGCTAAAATACCACGAGCAAAGTTATTCCGTTAGCATTCTGAACCGTCAAGAAGCATGAAGTACTGGAAAACCCATAAGACAGTCTGTTCCCATATGATTTCCTTTTGAGAACACTTCATTCTGTCTCTGCACTAGACATCAGTGAAGATGCGCCATGACTCATTGGCTCCTATCTAATCAAGCATGGCATCCCGCACGTTCTTAATACCCGATGGGCAGCATACAAGAATGAATATAATCTAGCACATAGAGGGAGAAAACAGACATGCATGGAACTCTGCTTTAACTCCGATTTAACATTTCTTATGCATGTTACAGGGCTGTATTGGTGCCCTATGGAGCCCTGCAACAGGCATAAGAAAAGTTAAAGTGGAGTTAAGGTGCATGTCTGTTTTTACCCATAGATTCTAGCCTTTTTTCCCCCTCATAAAGAAAGCACAATGCTTAGAATAGTACCTTCAGTCTGGGAACTCATGAGCATTATTAACAAATTGCATACTGAGGCCACAGTCCTGAAACCCTGCTTATGAGCGGTCTCCTTGACTTCAGTTAGACTGTTTGCCAAGTTAGTGGTGTAATTCTGGAGCTACACCCAACAGGGGTGTCGATCCAGGGATGATGGGGTTCAGGGGACCATGCATCAATTGAAGAGACAGACATGGTTCACTCTCACTAGTTTAATGTTCAAGATCAGAACCGAGTCAGTAGATTGGGACTGTGTAAGTCTAGGAGAATCACAGACAGCTCACAAGGTGATTCTAACATTCAAAGATTTTTGGAGGTTCTACAGTTGAGGTGTCTACAATTTTGGAGGTGTCTGCCATTCGACAGTCTATACAGATGCATCGTGATTGCTTAGTAATAGGGAGGCCACTCAGTCGATGTGATTACAGTGACTTCTTGTTCTTAGGACCTGAAGTGATGTTTAAGGCAGGGTGGTTCCATTTTGATAAGACACAAACATGTTTAATTTCATTACAGGAGGATCGATGCAGAGGATTTATCACACTGTGATTTATCTGTTGCAGTGTTATTCTTTAGACTTCCACAGCAGCTTAGATTTAGGGTGAAAACAAACAAACAAACACACACCCTCCTGTCTGTTAGGCCTTGCCCAGCCTGGCGGAGAGGCACGGTCTGAGGACTGAGCCCTGGAGGAGTGCACTCACCGATAAGTTGTTTGGCGCACTCCTCCGGGCCCACCCAATCAGCTCTTTGGTGTGCACGCCTGGGTCAGGTGAGCGTGCTCCTACACACACACACACATTCACACACACACCATTAGCTGTTTGGCAGCAGCTCCTCCCGGGGGCCCAATCCTGCTGGGCAGCAGGTGTCTGGAAGTTCTGTCCCATGTGGATGGCTCCTCCATCAAACTGTGGTGTGTGACTGTATCCCCCCTGACCCAGACTCCCCGGTAGGGAGAGGGGCTGCTCGTTTGCCCTCCCAACCCAAGGAGTGGCGGCTGCGGTGGCTCTCCCCAGGAAAGCCAGGGGATCCAGCTCACCTCCATCTCATTTTTTTGGCTGTTTTTTTTAAATTATTAATTGTTAGACCTGTCCCTCCTCAGGGCCAGTGGTGTGTCCTTGTTAAACTCAGACATTAATCTCCAGGGAGGAGACAGGAGAATCCTATCGTCTGGCCTCAAGTTTGTTGGCCTTCCGCCGGGCCTGCAAGACTTGGCTGTTCTCCCAGGCCTTTGGAGGAGGGGAGCGTGGGTGGGGATAATTAAAATGTGGGGGGGTAGTGGGGTTTTCAGATGGGTTTTTAAATGTTTTATTGCTGTTTTATTTACTGCTTTTATGTTGTGCGCCGCCCCGAGATGCCATGGGCATGAGGCGGCGGCTAATAAATATAAACAAATAAATAAACAAATATAAATAAATATCTGAGCCAGAGCAGTCCTTTCGCCTAATGCAAACAAACTTTTTCCTACCTCCCTAGAGGGGTCAGAAAAAGGTCATAAGGCTATAAAGATGGAGCTCACAGGTCTTGATCCTACGTTTTGGGGTGCAGAGAGTACTGCCCCTCACGACACACCAGTAAGTGGATTCGGGATGCTAGTTGAAAAATGCATTATTATGGTCTAACTGATGGTACCATTCTATTCTTTCCCTATAAAACAGAGGAGGGAAACCTTTTCTTTCCCATGAGCCATTCATAGAATTAGCACAAGCTCCACAGGCCAGGTAGGAGTTGCGGGGGGCTAGTATTTAAGGGTTGTGCTCAGGATGGGGGAACAAAGAGAGTCCAGATTATGGCTCTATGTGCCTTAGATACATGCCCAGTCCTTGAATACATGCCTCCATCTCGGCTCCTTTCCCCTAAGCTTATTGGGTGTTTTTACACACACATTTCTCCTGCATGTTTGCTGTTACATCCTGAACTTTCTGTGTGTCNGGGTGTTTTTACACACACATTTCTCCTGCATGTTTGCTGTTACATCCTGAACTTTCTGTGTGTCTAAATCACTCACCCAGATCTTAAACAGATCGCTTGTGAGCGGGATCGTTTAAAAGCACCCTTAAACATCTGACTCTTTGAACTTCTGCATAGAACTGCTCCCAGAACTTTTGGGTGTAAAACGTTCTCCTGGTAAACGGCTTTGCTTCAGGCAGCTGTGGTCACTTGGTTTCCATGGCAGTCCCTCATGTCTACCTGCAGCTACTTTAGGCTGCCTCCGGGCAGTGTGTGTGTGTGAAGAATGCACCTGGAACTTACTTGTGGACTTGTAAACCCAGAAGATTGAAAGACCAGCACTTTAAGGTGTGTGTAAAAATACCCATTATTTCACTGCTTGACAATAGGGACTGGAGCCATGAGGCAGATCCAGGAGGGAGCTAGAAATGGGCCAAGTAAAAACCAGTCACTGGCTGTTTCATTAAGGCCGCTGACCTTAATGAAACACCACACCAGAATAAAAACCTTTCCTCCAGTCACTTAAAAAGTCTTCACTTTCCTCTCTGGCACCAAGGAGGCCAAATCTTATTGAAAGTCATTGGGACTCAGGCTACTTTGGAAAATAGGACTTAGGTCCTTTTGAAAGCTTTACCTTTAAATCCCATAGACATGGCAGATCTATGCATTTTAGCTGATTCTCTAATAAGCAAAAGTCCTCTCCATTATATTGCAAATTATGGACATTGAACTGAGTTGAACTGAATGTCTTTTTCAGAGATTCAAACACACCGATCCAATTATCTCTTTCTTTACTGCTGAACGCAGCCCTGTCAGCTTGAGGCAGGAGCGTGAAGTGAAATATGAAATAAAAGCCCAGTACCAAACAAAGGGGGAATGGAGAGAACTCAGTACTGATCAGCGTACTAAGAAGTTTGGAGTTTCCAAACCAGCTTGCAAAAGCAAGGTAAGCATTTCAAAATGATAATAAAATAATAATAATAATATAATAATTAATAAAATCACCATGGCTAGCCTAGTTCATCACTGCAGAATGAAAACTCCTAGCAGAGAAAAAGATCCAATATTGATAGGTTGCTGTTTTCAAGTGGCTTCAGCCTGAAAATATATTGGAATGGAAATACTTGTGCACCCCACCCTATTTAGTAACAAAATGACCTGTCAGAAAGGTTGGTCCTATCCAAGACAAAGCTAAAACAGCAGTTGCTTGCTACCAACGGGAAATACCCGCATTTTTCAAGAAATCTATCGGGTACCTGATTACCTGAAACAATACCAGATATTGCTGATACCAATTTACTTATTGGTAAAATGGTAAATCAGTACAGGAATTGAGAGCAGAAGTAAAAAAATCAATACTGGAAATCAAAAAGCTGGGACAAAAACTAGTAAATTGGTCAGGTAGCTCCTTTGGCACTAGTCAAGTGTTGTACCTGATGTTACTGGGTCGGGTACCACAATTTCAAAAGGTATACAACTTTTTTGTGGCTCTCATTTCAGCTCTAGTCCAAAAGTCTACTAGAGTCAATGGGGGAAAAACTCCTCTCATTGATTTTTTCTTTACAGGGAATAAGTCTATTCTGATTATGCATTATTAGGTAGTGAAAGCATTTCTTTCCTTGGCCATTTGTTGGAATATGCAGGGTTCTATCTACATGGACACTTTACAAATCATTGTCACTCTCCAGCAGTTTAAGGAGTTGCCACCTGTAGAATTCTGCTGACTTCTGTGATTTCTTTAATACATGCTTTTCCAATTATCTTTGGCAACCTAGACACCAAACGTTCATTCATAACTTTATTGTGGATGCACAGTATTTACAAGATAATGGATGGTTTACGTGGAACATAAGTAAGTATAGTCTGCTTAAAATGAGAAATGTTTATAACCTATCCCTTCCTTCATGGAAATGGATTCAACCAGGGTCTAGTTCCATAGTGGTACTGGGTCTCCTCAACTCACAATAAAGGCACTGGAAAGGATGTTCAGCATGTAACAGAAGTGTACAACCCCAGCCACTACTTGAGCACTACTTGGAATTAAGAAGGGTTTTCAGATATATTTTTCAAAGGATATAAAAGCTTAGTGATTTCTGCAGAAGACATTCTATTCAGATCAACAACCCACTTCGATGGGGCTTGTGCTGGTCCAATACTTCGAGAATTGGGCTGCAAATCTTTAACACGGGTGTGTATCCTTAACTACTTCCCAACAAAGCCGTTCACAAAAGGAATTTGGCCCAATGACGTTCTCTTACATATGAGCAATCAGGTTGTGTAGGCGTAACTGTCACCAGAAAAGTTTGTTTATATGATTCACATAAGATTTTGAAGTGATTTACAAAATATTAATTAAGCCACACAACATCTTTGCAAGTGGGAAAGTGTGATCCCACATTGCAGATGGAGGCATGGTCAATAATTGGCTTTTCCAAGGTCATGGAGGAAGTCTGTGACAGAGCTGGGGATTAAGAACAACAACCTGGTATTTATGAATACCTAGTCCAGGCAGGAATGGGAAGATCATGCTCTGCTGTAGATCACAAGCTAGTTTCCAGCAGATCATGGTGTGTGTGTCAGGGTCCAGGCTTGAACCTGTGACCCTGACCTTGGCAGATACAGAAGCGTCCCCAGTGCCATATGGTAGCCAGGCTTGAGTATAATATTCCTGCTTTATGCCTGGTGCCTTGCCTTGCTTGACTCCTTCCCCCTGGATCCCTCATTGGCTCCCAGCAGGATAAAAAGTATGCTGAGAGCAATTGCAAGTTGCGGGACATCAGTTCTTGCTGGCATGCTGCACTTGGTCTAACTGCTCTTCTGCCTGCTTCTTGTCTAGTTCCCTCTGGCTCTGTTCCCCCTTTCCCATCCTGGTAGCTCTGGTTATCTTGCCCCTTTGATTCCTGTACACCTGTCTTGCATTAGCGGTTCCTTAGCTTGTTCTTACACCTGCTGTGGGTTTGCCTTACTGTGGTCTTGCTCTGGTGTAGGGATTTCCTTCCTTTCTCTCTAAGGTCTGTACTCCCCTCTTTGATATTCTGTTCTGTCTGCTTGTCTCTGGTTTCGTAAGGTTGTATAGGATTCAGCTCCTAAGGCCTGCTCTCCTTTATGACTGCTCTCCTGCTTATTCTTGGCCCATGTTGGCCTAGGTCTCTGGGTATACGTCCTTCTAGGAACCCAGCTATGTTGTTGGCCCTCTGAAATTCCTGTAGCTCTCTCTAGGTTCCTGAGCCCTTGTCCGGTATAGATTGTTTGTGCCCCCAGTCCTTGTCTAGCTATGTTCCCCATCCCTACTCCTGTGTCCCCTGTTCTCTTGTGTTGCGCTGTGACTCAGGTTAGTGCCTTCCTTCTCTCCCCTTCAGATCGTGTCCCCTCTCCGATTGTGTGGTTGTGTGTCTGGTCTCTCTAGTCCTAGTGAATTCACCCTCTGCTTCTTGCTTAACCTTGTTGTCTTATCCTGCTTCCCTGTAGCTCTTGCATCACTAGACCCTCTCTTGCTGCTCCTCCCCTGCCACTGTTGCCTTAGCAACTGCCTTCTGTGCCACCTCTAGTTTCCCTGGTCTCCTTCTCGACCCAGTTGTGCCCCCTCTATCACTGCCAGTACAGCTCAGCACTCCCTTCCTAATATTGCCTTGTATCTAGTCCTTCTTGATTCTCTTCCTCAGGTCCCTGCTCTGGTTACTGTTACGGTGCCTTGTTCTCTCCCTTCCAAGCTCTAGCCTGGTTCCCACTGTCTTCTTTCTCAACCTCTTCATTGTAGTTTGTCTTTCTGGTCCTCTCTAGGCTGTTACGGTGTCTGGCTGATCGTGCCTGATAATTCTGAGCCCAATGAGGTGCTATTGGCTGGCCCCTAGGGGTATTTGCCCGCTATAACATCCTGAGGGCTCTTGTTAACCCAGTCTCAGGCTACCATAGGCACTTCCCTGTCTGTGTCCTAATTCTCCTCTGTTTCACTTGCCACGCTATTCCCTCTCATTGTAGCCCCTCCTGGATGCCCTAAACTAGCTGTCTAGTGCCCCCTACTGGCCATTGCCCTCCTTGCACCCTGTCCCCTGACTGTGTGTTATATTAAGTTGGGGAGAGCAGGACCAGTACCCCAAGGATTGTCCCCAGGCTCAGAGAGCTCCTTCAGTGCAGCAGAGAGGACTCTATCTGTAACAGGGCAGAGATCCTGAGTGCTGCTAGTCCTTTAAGAGAGTACAGCTAGCACCAGCTGGGGAACAATACGCTAGCTGGGCTGCAGGTACCAGTGGAGATATAGGATTGTGCCTAATTGATGACCTGCTGGAAATGGGTGTGGCAGAAGCCAGCCTAGGCATAAGAACTGAGCTGGGAGCTCAGTCTAGAGGAAGCTGTTGAAGAGGCAAGAGCTCTGATAAGGATGGGTGAGAGAGGAGCTAATAGCAGCTCTGTCTCCAGCCAAAGCCTGGAGGGTGTTGCTGGGCTGGAAAGCTTGTTGGGGAGTAAAGGAAGAGGCCCTGGCCCAGAAGCCCAAGTGGACTAAGTCAAAGCCAGAGGCTTGTACCCGATTGAAAGAGACTTGGTAAGCCAGGGGTTAATGCTTGGCCAAAGGGATTAAGTCAGCCAGAGCTTAACTGAGGCTACCGTCACATCTGACGCTGTGGTGCTGTAAAAACGATGTGAGGCAAAGCTGTGGCAGTGCGGAGGAGCCCAATGTTGGAAGTAGTACCGGTGCAATGGGGGTCCTGCTGTGGCTTTTCTCACGCATGATAGGACTGGATTTTGCATCCTGTCATGTGAGAATAAAGCTGTGGCAGCCCCCCCCCCTCCCCATTTGCAGGGTTAGAGACTGTGATAAGAGACTGAAACAGTGTGAAAAAGTGACTGTTAAATCTAATTCCCAGAATAGACTAGAACGGTGGGGCTGATCCTGTAAAGACTTACACCTGGCAAGACTTGACATTGCCATACAATGTCTAATGCTACTTTCCATTCCTAAGAGCAGTTGCTGAGGTGCCTAAAGCTGGAGAGCTCTTGGCCTAGAGTGCTGTAGCCTAGGGTTGATGCCTGTATCAGGTGGGTTGTGGACACTCTAAGGCCACTTTCAGACATGGCTCCCCTGNACGCCGCTCCGGATTTTATACACTTCTATCCTATTCCCCCTTAATCGCCTCTTCTCCAAGCTAAGCAGCCCCAGCCTGTTGAGCCTCTCCTCATATGGGATTCGATCCGTCCCTTTTATCCTCCTTGTTGCCCTTCTCTGAACTTTTTCCAGTTCTACTGGGGCGACCAGAACTGCACACAATATTCAAGGTGGGGGTCGTACTCAAGATTTATACGGCAGCATGATGATACACAACTACAACACTGACACAAGGCAGCAGCATCTGTGGTTCAGCAACAGCCAGCCAGCACACTGCTACCACCACCTTGTTGAGGGGATTTTTATAAACAACTCCATGTTATGTCTCCCCATCCCTTGTCTTTCTTAGGATTGTAAGCCCCTTGGAGGTAGGGACCTGTCCCTTATTATGACTGTACAGCACCAGGTATATTGCTGGTGCTATATAAATAAATTATATTAATATAATAAAATAATAATTATAATAATAATAATAGCAGCAGCAATGGGAATTAAGTCTCTTAAATCCCCATCCGTCTTTCTCACGTGCATATAGACCCAAAATATTATTATTACAAGCATTTATATAGCGTCAGCAATGGCGCTTCACAAAGTAATTGAATAGACACGGTCTCTGCCCTAGGGCTTACAATCCGAGAGACCGGGGGAGGGGAGATGCAGGAAGGGGAACAGAGGGAGAGACAAGGGGTGTAACAGCAAAAAGTAATGATGGGACATTTCTAATCATCCACGGCAGTACCGTGGCTAAATTCTGAATAGGGAAGGAACTTTAGAAGCGGGGAAGGGAATGGGGACGCTTTTAACATGGAGGAAATAACAATCTCTCCCAACAACGAGTACCCTAGAGAAGAAGAGTCTCCTGTGATCTCGTGTAAATGCGCCCTTAACATTGCAGGCACATCATGGCAAGGCCTGCTTAGCATCTTCTGCAGTGCCCTGCATGTATGGTGCCAGGTATCTTAGTGATCAATAAACAGCCTATTTTCTTTAACACCTATTAACAGAGAGGGGAGAAACGCAAACTGACAATCTTTCTAGACTGCCGTTTAAAACAAAGTTCTGTGATTTCCAAAAAGTGCATCATACCATCATCATCACAATCAATTTTATATCTTATAGTTCCCCCTCCCGCTGGCCAAGGGGCACTTGGAGCGCTTTACATTAGTAAAACAAACCACACACCAGAAAACAACCTAGAGTCCATACAAAATCCATTTAAAAGAATAAAAAAAGGGGAAGGAGAAAATACATTAGAGAGAACCATCCTCTAGAAGCGCCTGGAGAATTAAAAAAAAATAATCTTCAGGTGCTTTTTGAAGGTGAGGAGGGAGTGACTAAGATGAACGTCTGGAGGGCAGGCCCGCCACCACCGCAGCAAAGGCCCGATCGCCTGCTGACTTGAGTGATGGCGGGATCCCCGGACGGCAGGCGGTACCCGAGCACAGGTAGCCAGTAGGATGGAGGCCACAGAATCAGGTCTTGAAATACAGCTGGAAAGTTCAGATCGGATGCAATTACCTTGCTCACTCTGTAGTTACGATATGGATCGGGGTCTGTGTACTGGACTCTGAAATTCTCATACTGCCCACCACGCCAGAATCGTTCTATTTCATAGTCATAATATGGATCTGTATAGGGATCAAGCCTATAAGGGAGGGGGAAGTTGAAAGGTAAATGTGAGTTGTGCAGTAGGAAGAACATTCACAGAATTTAATGGCAATGCTAAATGTACTCCAGATTACTTTAACTGCATCTTATTAGAACAGGCACACGCAGGCTGCTTTCAGACCCGCCCCCCGCAAGCATATTCTGGCTGCGGGAGGGAATGCGCAGCCAGGATATGCGCGGGGATCGGCTGGTCTAAAAGCCCCACCCTGCGTGGCTTTGCCAGCAGACGTGTGCAGGGATGCAGAGCAGGAAATTGAGCTCTGCATCCCTGTCGATCCCTGTGCGTATCCTGGCTTTGCATTTCCCTCCCTCCCTCGCGCAGTCCAAATATGTGCTGGGGGGAGGGGGCATGTCTGAAAATGGCCTAAGTCTGACTACCCGGATCTAGTTGGTCTCCCCATTTACAATTCTAGTAGCAGAAGTACATGTTCTACTCTACAAACCATCCTTCCATCCAGCTCTCTAACCTTAAGATCCTGCGAGACCCACTGACAGGCCTTAAAGCTAACAAAATAGCATGGGGGCAGGGGGTGCCATTCCACTGTGCCCCAGCCAAGCCTACGGATGAGCTGAGGCTGAGAGAAATGACTTGTTTAAAACCCCCAGTGAGACTAGGATTTGAATGCAGAACTCTTGGGTCTAAGTCCAACATGCCACCCACTAGGACACATCAACTCCTGCAAGACAGACTTTATTCTTCAAAAAATATGGGAGCAGATTATGCTACTGGCAGAATCATTCTTGAAGAGCTCTTTGGTTTTAAAAAACAAACAAACTCAAACCAGTCTTTTATGAAGTAACAGCTGTGACTTGGGTCCTTTTTACATGGACGGAGGTAGGTGGGGAGGTGGGTGCTTTGCCACGGTGTGTGGAGATGTGTGTGTGTCTGTTTAGGTTTACACTTGGTGTTCACACTGGCAGACACCTATTTCTCCCCCCCCCCCCCAATGTTTACATCGATGCCCCCCCACCGGTCCGAACACTGGGGAGGGAGGTGCATCCATGTAAAAACGGCCTTGCTTTCAGGGTTCTGTGTTATGACTTTTGTCTTGTTGTTCAGGACCCAAGTCTCACCCTGATTGTAAATCTTTGATCTGATTCCAGCTATACACAATGCAGTGCACTAATCCCTGCTCCTGGTGTTGTGCCCAAAGCAACTCTTTCTTGTTTATTAGGCAAATATGCCTCTCTGCTAGGGGTCTCAAGGCTGTTCCACTCTCTGTGAAATCTGAACACGGAGCACAAGCCATTTTGTTTTTGACTAACTAACATCTTAGAGAAATACCCATTTTGTTGCCTTCTCTCTGTTTCTGAATAGGTCTTGAAAGTACAGATACCGTCCGTTCCAGTCTATGTGACATTTGCTCTTCTTTTTCCACCATCTTGAGTTTCTCGGAGGCAATAAGTACAACAGTCTTCTCACCGGAAAAATTAATCGCTTAACCTGGTGTGACCGGCAGAGTAGAATCACAAATTTTAAGGGGATAACCTGCTTACACATGAAAATAAACAACTGCAACTTTCCCTTGCATTGTGCTCATTTCAGGATTAAATCCAATCCACAGCCTGTTTCCATTACCCATGGGTTACTGTGGCAAATTGATAATTTCCTTTTTATTAGACATGGATTCAAATTACAAAATCTGGCCCTGGAAACAGAAAACTTGAGGTGTCTAGACTGAGGGCTTCCCACGGAAGCATAGAACATTTCCTAAGTTTTCATATCTGAATAACATTTTCCAAGACAGATTCAACTTTATGAAAGGGGTATTGCTTCTGGAAAAGCATGAATGAGACAGATTTAGATTTGCTAATAGTGTAGATCCACAATACGTTTATGCCGCTGCTGTGCCCTCCACCACAGTTACCTTTAATTATATCCCTGCTGATGACAAGTTTGCTCCTTATACCTTGGTTTGCAGTTCTGAGTGATGTTTGCTCCTGACAATTAAAAGGTCTTCGGTCATCACCAAGTTTAGTTTCCTAGACCCATTTAGAGTGCACAAAATATAATCAGCTGTCTTGGTATGTAGTAAGTTAGGTCAAAACAAATGGATCTTGACTTGTTCTTTAAAATTGACTATGTAAGTGTAAAGTACTTGTTTTGCCAGTGTTGTTTCCAGTTTTACTTCCTGGGGGGGGGGGAAACAGTTTTTCTCCCTCTCAGCAATCTTCATCAGGGGTGGGGATCCTTTTCCCTCTCATAAGTCACTTTTAAAACTTGTGCCAGATCCTCAGGCCAGACAAGACTTCGGAGCAGGTGTGTGTTCAGGAACTAGGAGGTACCTAATGGAATCATCTAGTAAAATAAGGTTCAACCAAATGAAAGGAAGTATTTCCCCTCCCCGTACAATGTCCAATTAAGCTGTGCAGCTCATTGGGTTCTTTTAGACAGACAGCACCTATGCCTCTGCTCTACCTCGCACCTGGGTGACCAGCCATCTAAAGGCGGGCCACCAGCTGTGCAGGCAGAGCGGTCACTGCCTGCTCTGCTCTAGTCCCGTTTGTAGTGCTCCAGAACCTCTCTGAGTACCACCAGTGGAGCAGCCAAACCTGGGGCACTGGCTGGAGGTGGAGCAGCTGTCTCTGCAGCTCTACTCTCAGCTGGGGATTGCCCCAGGCAATGCCGTAAAGCTGCAGGTGGCAGCCTAGAGTGTCGGGTGATCCACCCACACCTCTATGGTGTGGGGTAGGAAGATGCCATGCAGTGGACAGCTATCGGGTCTGTATAAACCAGGTACAAGTGGGGCTGGCTGCCCCTGGAGCAAGTCCGGGGATGGCCAGTCCCTGGTCCGTCTGAAGGCAGCCATTGTCATCAGATCATGTGAAGGCCTGCAGTAGAACTGGGTTCAAAAAAGAACTAGAATCACAGAACTCTAGCCATGGAAGGGGTTCACAGACCATGTAGGCTAACTGCCGCACTAAGGCAGGATCTGTGGTGTAGTGCTAAATTGAAAAGTGCAGGAGTTTATGAGGTTGGGGGGTCACTAAGGCCAGCCAGGCTGCTGGCAGCAAAGCCGCTGACGAGCCGGTGAGCCTAGGGGCGGAGCCTAGCCTAGGGGTGGAGCCAGGGGAATGGTAGACTGAGCCAGGGGAACGGTAGGCCGGAAAACCACACACAAACCAGAAAGCCACACATAAACCAGTGACCCCCACTCCCTCCACCATGTCCCCCTGTGCCCCCAGAAAACCACACACAAACTAGAAAACCATGTGCACCCAGAAAACCACACATAATGGTTCTAATTGTGCCACAAGGCAGTCATGTATAGCTTCCTAACCCCACTGTGCTTGAACCCCATGTGATAACATAACTCTCCCAAAAGGTGTGGGTGATTAATCTTTTGTTAATCAGTAAGGGCATAAAATGATATGATTATATATGAAATATTCTCCTGTATTCTGCAGTACTGACACAACACACCAATGCAACTATTTACAGTATATTTATTCACAGGAACGTTCTTAGTTTTTTTGCAGCAGGTTGGAACCTGCCAGGATACATTTCAGGGCTGATCAGGATGCAGCCAACAGACTTACAACAGTATTCACAAGTAACATTCTAAATAATCTCCCACACTGGATTCAGTGCGATTTCTGGGCTGGCACACATGCTGGTCTGTGGGTCATCAGCAGAACGGTGCCTTTTAAACCACTTGGCTGGTGGACTCATCAATGAGGATTGATATCTTGCCATTAATTTCCTGACTACTGTTACAAATTTGTGATCGCATTACTGATGCAATATGATCTATAATTGCAGTTGAACTGTATCTTGAGTGTAAACCTTTGGCAAGGTGTGCACCATTTAGCTCTTGGAGCTCTAGCAGGTCAGAGTAGTCAATACAGTTTGTCTTTTTTGGCTATGTAATATGCAGTCCTAAAAACTTGACAGGTTCTTTCATTGTTAGACTCCTGGCAACTCAAAGTCCTGTCTCTTGGACTGATCAACTATGCCCTGGGCAGATTTGTGTGCCAATGAGCTGGAATGCTCACAGATCTTTTTTCGAAGGGATTTGAGTTGGTCTAGTTTTGTTTTCCAATAATAAGTAATAGAATTAGCACACCATTCCTTGGAAATGGAGGTACCCTCGGTTTTCAATACCTCTAAATACTTTGCTTTAGAGCACACTTTACAATCCAGTTTCCCAGATTCGCATCGCAGCCATGGATATTTGGCTCTTTTGTTTTCCCACTGTTCAGGGAAACCATATATCTGGCCATGCAGATATTGCTTGCATCCTAACCACTTCTAGATCACCATCACAATCTGACAGGAATATCACTGATATTGCTGCCAATGGCATCAGAAACTGTGGCTCCTTCTGTCACACTTGCAGCAGTAGTACTATTCACGCACTCAGTTCTTGGTTTTTTGCAAAAATTAATAATAGATTGCTGCTTGTGTTTTCCACTCATGCTGGCAACAATACAATCACAACGTTCTTGCTCTTTTATGGAGCACCAGAATGGACAGTCTTCTCTTGGCCCCTGTACCAAATTCCACTCCACGAAAAAGTTAAATGTGCATCAGGAGTCAAGGTCCCAGAGATTCACGCCTCTGACTCTAGCCTCAGCTGTCAGCTCTTATATCCTGCTCTCCCTCAAAAGGACACCAGTGCTGCTCCACGCAGCTGCTCCAGCGGGCTCCTCCTAAAAAGACAGCAAGAGAACTCAGGCACTCAACATTCTAAAGTTGTGTGTGTGTGTGTGTGTGTGTGTGTGTGTGTGTGTGTGAGAGAGAGAGAGAGAGGTGTGTGTGTGTGTGTGTGTGAGAGAGAGAGAATTCTGCAGTGATAGTTGGAAGGAAGCTGGCCATTTATTATTATTAATTCATTAACAAATATTTATATAGTGCCAGCAGTGTACCTGGCATTTTCAGTGTCTCTCACACCACAAAACACCTCAAATTAAATATATCCCCAAAGAACAACCTTAAAAGCACCCTGAAAGCCATAAACACCATTGAACCATCTTGAAAAGTCAGTCAAAACACAAAAGGGCCTGCCAACTTGAAAACACTTTTAGCACATCCCAAAAGTGCCTCAAAAGCAATTTAAAAATACATTGTCATGGATGCACCCCAGAAACTTGGACGTGCCACCAATCACTTCCAAATCACTTTAAGCACCATGAACATCTTGAAAACACCTCTCTTACCTCCACACATGCACACTCCCCCATGTACTAAGCCACCCCAATTCATTGCAACATACACAGCCCCAATAACTCCCACATTGCACCCCCCACTCCCTGTCACACAGAGACCATGCCATAACACACATCTCACCTCAATGTACATGACATGCACACTTGCTCCCCTCCCCACCATACATATACCCAAAGCTTGACAAACACATGGCCTATAGTGTTACACGCTCCCTGTGTTAATTACACACACCCTGTTACACACAGGGTCCTAGACACCAGCCCCTTTATAGGTATACATACACATGACCCAGCCCATTACGTGTGCATGCACACACACGGGGGCGGGGGGGAGACTAGGGAGTTAAAGTAGGGGCGAGCGGGTTGGGAGCTAGGACTCCTGGGTTCTCTGGGAGGGGAGTGGGGGCTAGTGGGTTAGAGCAGGGGGTGGGTGGGAGCCAGGACTCCTGAGCCCTTGGGAAGGGGGAGGGGGCTAGTGGCAGGGCTGTCCCAAGACATTTTGCTGCTCTAGGTGAAGACAAAATTTGGTGCCTCCCCCAAAGTGGTGGTTTGGGGTAGTAGGGGTACCCACTACCATCAAAATATTAGTTTAAGCATGTTGCATGTTGATTCATTTCTACTGTCTCATTGTCTATTTAGCATGTCTGACTTGTAATATTTGTAAAGACCTTTTTTTATAATTGCTGCATTATAAGTTTTATACCGAGGTTGGTTGTCAATATCAAGAAACAGTAACATGTACCTCACTTCAGTCATGTAAAGAAATGCATATCTGCACTGAATGCAGATGGTGCCCCCCCCCCCATCATCACCATAGACTCCCCTGTTCTTTAGTACATGCCTAAGACCCTGCAACATGTATTTTTCATAAGTGTTCCTTAAAACTTTGTGTAGGTGGCAACCCTACTGTCATGGGATTGGGGTCCAACACCCCACTTTTCTGGGTTGGGTGACTCAATTTCCCTCTCTTGCAGCCTACCTGAATCAGTTCTCTCTCTAGCTGATCCAGTCCTGCAAAGGGGAAATCCTTTTGACACCCAAGCCCCCAGAGGTCTCCCGTTTACAGACTCTCTGTCTCTGGGTTCGCCAGTGTTTGAGGGCACTAGGCTCAGATTGCGTTCTCCCAATGCAGAGACCACTGACACTGCTTCTTAGTTAAAGAAGAAAGTTTATTGATTACATAAGCATAGATAAGTTCGAGTGGCAAAGAAAGTAAAAGTAAAATAACGCATTCCTAACTGTCCTTAGATTGTCCTAATAGAAGCTTACCCTAATGAAAGTCCATGCGTGTGCATCCTTTATCTCAGCCCAGGTGGAGGGTGGGGTCCCAGGCAGAGAGTTGCTAGAAAGCAAAGGTGTTTCTCTCAAGTTCATGGTTTACTTGGCTCAGCATTTCCTGGCTGCAAGATGCTGAGTGAGATCCCAATAGTCACTGCCCCCTATGGGGTACAACTCTCCTTATATCCTTGGGGGGGAAACCCCTTGTCTCTTCTCAAGCCTTCCAGAACACCCTTTGTTCTCTTTACCTTGAGTCTGCCATTTCACTTCATTTACATCCTTTAGGGTTGCTAGACATACTGGTGCCTTTTGGAAAGCCCTCTTTTTACATATCAATGCCCCTTGGGGAACTGTATCTCCTGTGTCACAGCTTGGTTTCTACAACTTGGCAATACAGGTTACATGAAATAAGTTTAGAGTTCTCAGTTTTACCATTGCATACATGATTAACCTTTACATTAACATATTTGTTAGACCTGTAGCCTACATGTAGCTCAGTATCTTTCATGTGTGACCCTATGTTCCATCGTGACACCTACTCCTGCACCAAAATAACCCCTATGCAGGGGGTTCACCGCGTTTTCCACATTGGCAGCAATGGGGAAACATACAGCATGCTGCTCCCACCCCATAACCAGTTCATTTGCACCCCCACCCCCATATAATCAATTCACGCTGCCCCCACCCATAACCATTTAATGCCCCCGGGGCAGCGTGACTTGATTCTATGGAGGGCGCAAATGAACTGGTTGTGGGTTTATAGACAGTATTCCTGTTAGCAATAACTTCATTAAGAGAAGTTAGTGAAATAGCAGCCATAATAATCTCAGAACCATATTTGCAGATTTATTTTCCAAGATACAATAGATATTGCTTTACATCCTAAATTCCTACCTAAGATAAGACAGTTGTGAGAATGTGGCCCTTCTTACACGGGCCTCTTCCACCCATGAACACGCAGATTTCTGTGTGTGGGAGCCCCGTGTGAACAACATGGTGCACATGACCATGGTGAATGGGGGTATGTGCGTGCCCACCTAACACGCATCCCCACTCACCCCCCACTCCTCCCCATGCACGGAGCAACCGGGGGAAACGGTGGTTACTCTATGGGTGTGGATGAGTGGGGGGCAAGTGGGGATGTGTGTGCAGCCGTGTGCACTAGCGTTCCCACGGAGCACGTGAGGAGCCACTCGAAGAAGAACAGAAGGTTGCTACCTTGTAAACAAGGTTCTTTGAGATGGCTCCAAACATTCTCACAAATACCCACCCTTCCAGNCCACTCGAAGAAGAACAGAAGGTTGCTACCTTGTAAACAAGGTTCTTTGAGATGGCTCCAAACATTCTCACAAATACCCACCCTTCCAGCCCCCATGGAATTTTTTTCTTATATTAAAGGGTTGTTGTAAGGGACTGTCATTCACAGGGGGAGAGTGCCTTTTATACTAGAGGTGCTTGACACCATCATGTGGTCTGTTGTTTGAATATGGTGAGAATGCAGAACCCAGTTGTGAGAATGTTCGGAGCTATCTCGAGGAACCTTCTTTACAAGGTTACAAACTTCTGATCAGGAGCAGAGCACCTACTCCTGCGTGGGGGTGGGGGTGGTGTCAGTCCTTTAAGGACAGTCAGAGTCCTTAAAATATGAGTGACTGTTTGAAGCCTTATCTACATTCCCTCTTTCAAACAATGCTGGTGGAGCAGAACTAGTAAGTGAAAGCAGGAATTATAACCATTTAAAAAGGAAATGGGCAGAGAGTTTGGCCATTTTTACACAGACTGGGGTGGGTAAGGGGATGGGTGTGCTCACAAGGTGGGTGGATGCCCTTTTACATGAACACCCCCCCACCTCCACCCACGGGGCCTTCTCTGGTTTTCCAGATGGACCTGTCGGTGGAGATAGGTGGGTGATGGGTGTGTGCCGGGAGCATGCATGCACAAACACCCACCACCCATGGTGTTTTCATGGGCGGACACTGGAACAGCCAGCTGTGGGGTGGGATCGTCCATGTAAAAGCAGCCTTTGTAACTCTGATGCCCCTGTAACCCTTACACCCTGAGAAGGGGGGTCAGGATGGGAATTTGAACTGGGGACCTCAGCTCCATCTGCATGAGCCTCTACCCTTGCAGGTCTATTAGCTGTCTGTTGTTAGCTGAGAGTAGCAGGCCCATGAACCTGTGGGTGGTTATTCACCACCACTAGAGGTCACCACACACTATTACACATTTTTGTTTGTGTTTGTTTTTCATATCATGAACCTGTGTCAGGCCTGCCACGTATCAGTCCCCCTTTGTCAGAGAGTGGGTATTCAATTCATCCCCCGAGGGAGGAAATCTCCTCTATTTTCCTCCATAGCAGCTAAGGCTGACCGATATGCAGTCCGTTCACACATTAACGGGGAATGCAAGAGAGATCTAGCCCTATTGTCAACCCTTACTTTACTGGTTTACCTTTCAGCGTTTCTCCCACGTTACAGCACCCGGTACATGTCCCATCATAAAACTGTCACACGATCAACATTAAGGTAGGGGGGAGTGATTTCTGCTGAGCTACCCATCTCCTGTGAATGCAGCCTCTGTCAAAGATGGGTGGTAAAAGAGTGGCATGGCCTACTGAAATCATACCACTAGGGTTAATGTCTTCAGAAATGACATCGCTGTGGCTGCACTCCTCAAATCACATAATCTGGAGTAGCCACATGGAGGTTAGAGGGACTGCTCCAAAGTAAGCAGTTTGAGGACTGCAGTCCATGATTAATTGATTATCTCATACATTCTCTCACTATAAGTTGCCTCTTTATAAAATGACCCAATGGAATCTGCAAAGTTCTCGGCTTCCCAAAAGAGCTATGAATAGGGCCCTTTAATCTGGCATTTCAGTCAAACTCGTATTCCTGTAAACCCATTTACCCTCAAAATTTTCAGTATATAAGACACAATTTTCTTGCAATTATGGGGTCAGCAAAACATTCTCTTTAGTACCATGTGCATGATCGTAAAGCATGAGACTTGTTTTCTGCTGATCTGTACAACCCCCCCCCCCCAAACCACACAACCAGATTGTTCCTTACGCATATTGTCTTTGCATTAAATCAGAATTTTTTGAAATAAAATAGAAGACGGGCAAAATATTTTGCAATCACTTCTGTAAAACTACAACCAGTTAACAGATGGCTGAGTCTGTTTAAGTTGAATCCTCCCCCCTCCCAGTCTTCTAAGAATTGTACCATAAATCCTTGTTTAATTAGCCAAATGTGAAATAAAAGCACAATGTATTTTGATTGAAATATTTTATTGTTTAATTACTGTACTCCATTATGACACAGAATTGCATTGGGTTAATGAAATCCTGCCCCTAGGAAAGTCAATACAAGTTTTGCAACTAATTTGAGTTGTGTCAGGATTTGACCATTTAGATTAGGAATGAGGAATCTTTTTCCTCCCAAGGGACATTTTGAAAATTAGTAGAAGCTCTGAGGGCTGCATAGAAATTGAGAGTATGAATGCTGAAGGAGTGTGAGGTCCAGAAATACAGAATTTGCCCCTTTTACACATCCCTACCTTCTGGGAAGGGTCGGCAGGAAGGGGTAGGGTGAAGATCCTTTCCTGCCCCCTTTGTGACGTGACCCCAGTCCTGTTCAGCAGCATGAAGGGTGTTTTTAGATGGACGCCGTCGCCCATCCACGTAAAGGCGAGCCACCCTGGGCTGAGGTGGAGCAGGAGTGGAGCAGGCACCGCTTGCTTTGGACCAACTCCGCTTGCGGTGCTCCAGAACATACCGTAAGCAGAGCGAGACACTCCAACCTGGAGCGGCAGTCCAGCTAGTCACAGAAGGGCCACTGCAGCTCCCCTTCAGGCCACAGCAATAGAACTGTTTTCATATGGCATTTTATCATTTTTTGTGAGATACCCTGAGCTTTCAGGGAAGGGCACCAATATGAATAAATAAATTATGTAGCAGAACCTGGCCAATCAAGGTATGGGACACAAGCAGCCAACCAGACGTTTGGTTGGTGGAGCATCCAGCGGAGTCCATGGCTGTTTTTAGACAAGCGCGGCGGCGCCAGCGCTTGTTTTTCAAAAGAGCCGGCAGTCTGCTCTACACATGATGCTGCCGCCGAATACGCGCATGCATTTCCGGCCGCGAACTGACCAGGCCGACGATCGAGGCCGGTCATACGTGGCTGGAAATGGATATGCATCGCCCGCGCATGCACGTATTCGGCAGCAACGTCACGTGTAGAACGGACTGGCGGCTCTTTTGAAAACAAGCGTGGGCACTGCCGTGTTCGTCTAAAAATGGCCCATGATGCATTGCTGTAGTTCCCCTGCTCTGCCAGGGACTCTGTAACATAGCCAAGGCTTTTGTACCAGAAGCTGACAGTCCCATCCTGGTTCTGACAGGAACTAATTACCTACCACAAATTACGGAACCCTTGTTATTAGACTGGTTTTGCTCTGCAGGTTTTAGGATTCAGGCTGTGCACTTAGCTCAGCACTGTCCATAATGCTGAGATTACACTTTCAGGGTCCAGCTGGTTTCCTCTGCGGTACAATTTTTCATCAGTCATAATCACCAGGCCCGGCCTGCATCAGCCACCCACCCTTGAATTTGTCTTCCAAAATTTGCAAGCAAACAAGAAACAACAATATGCAAAGGCTGGAATAACAGTTTGTAGTGGCAGTGCCTTTTAGAATAATGAACTGAACTGCAGGAGTTTCAGCAAACGCAAGAACCGTATGGCATGCAAGTGTGAGAAATCGCAGGAAATATGATGTAATGGCCCAAGAGAGAATGCAGACAGATGTCAGAGATATTTCTGTATTTGTAAACAAATAAACAGTTCGACAGCCAGACCAGGCCTTTTACAGTCATGTCATAAACTCAGTCAAATAAGGGGAAACAAACTCAAATCCCATAGCAGCAATACCGGAGGGGGCGCCGAAGCTTTGGGTTTAAATAATTGTGCATAAAGGGCTTGAAAATGGGCGTGACTGATGACACGAGCTCTGATCACGCACAGAAGTGTGCCATCCTTTGCAGTTAAAATTGCTTCATGAATTCAGCCTATATAGGCAGAAACGATCTAACTGCTCATTTGAATCTGTTCAACTTATTTGCAGCATGAAATTTGTATGAAAATATTTGCCACATATTCAACCTGTCAGTCACATCTACAAGTGAAATCAACCATCATTAAATTCAGTGGGAGTTTTGCCCCTGCTTTTAATGGGTTGAGGATTCTGTCAATATTTTAAATATTGACCCTTCCTTATTTTTTTCTCACAGAGAATTTTTCTTTTTTGTCACAGAGAACAAGTTGAGTAATGGGATCCTGGCTTAAAATTTATTCCTAGTTTATTCTTTCTTCCCTTTATAGGGAAGGAGGTTTTCAACTTAGTTACACATGAAAATTTATAAATAGGGTCCAGAACATTTATTATTATCATTTATTATTATAAGCATTTGTATTGTACCTGGTGCTTTACAGAACAATAAGATAGATGCGGTCCCTGCCTACAGCTTACAATCTAATAGACACAGAGGGCGGAGACAAGGAGAGGGGACATAGAGGGAGACAAGGGATAACATTCAAGCGGATGCGAAGTTTCAGGTGCACGTGCTTGGCTTGGTTGCAGTTAGGCAGGAGTCCACATACAGACAGCTGTGAGGCTCCATCCTGCCCAGTCAAAAACATTAAACATCAGGAGACAGGGATGAAATACTGATTCCACATAGTACTTCCTGCAATGGTGGATTTCACCTCAGCAGTGACAGCTGGGAAAACCCCAATGGTGATGGTGAAAACGAAGCAAACTGACAGAGCCATGACCCAGATCTTCTTGAAGATGTTGAGGACTGAGATCTTCTGGCTAATGGTCCGTGGGACTGTGTCCTGTTGTCTCTGCTCCACCCTATTGGACTCTTCTTTCCTGATGAGGTTAGTCTTGGTCTCCAGCTCTGCATGGCTCTCATGGACCCGATACTCTGTCTTGTCTTTCACGGAGTAGTAACGGAAGAAGTCCAGGCGGGACAGCATGATGTAGAAGCCAATGGCCAGCAGAATCACTATGCAGGCCGTGACGAAGTAGCCGATGGCGCTGTCCTTCAGCTCCAAGCCACTGGCAATGGCGCAGACCATGGCCAGAGCCCCAAAGGTCCCAGCGAGGTCCTGCCCGCTCATGATGGGTGCCGTGTAGCTGGTAGGCAGGAGTTCTGCCAGTCCAAATAGGCTGGCCTGGAGAATAGCACCAAAGGAGTTAATAAGGACTATCTTGGCCATAGTGATAATGAAGAAGGGCTGCGGCTCAATGGGGATCTTCACAAGGATGGCTGTTATCATGAACACTAGAAAAATGACAACCAAGCTGCCCAGGATCTGCACTTGTTGGGGGATATTCTGGTGCAGGAAGGAGTTGAGGCAGGTGAAGACGAGCAGGGGCAGCATGGCACAGAGTGTCATTACATTGTTAAACTTGGCCTGCAGGTAGGAGGCAGGAGGCGACAGCCTGTTGTCCGTGCCATTCAGCTCCCAGTTGTGATCAAGGGAGATGTTGCCCATGCCATTCAACTCCCAGATGCGATCAGAGGAGATGTGGGACTCCGCCAGGCAGTTCATGAAGTACACTGTGGCTATCATGAAAAAATTCCATGACAGGAGTGTTCCTAGGCCGAGCGTGAAGAAGATCAGCCAGACGCCTTTATACCTGTCTTGGGGGCTGTCACTCATCGTCATGATGCCCGATCTTGGTGTGGCTCCATCGCACCCAGCGAGTCTTGCTCCTTTTCCCATCTATTAACTAAAACCACAGGTCTTAGTACTAATCACAGGATAGTACAGAAAATTGTGAGATCCTCAACTGTCACGCAGGGTCTCTGACAGAGAGCTCTCTCACTACCACACCTAGATCCTAGGCCACCCACAGACATTTAAAGGCTGGAGACAATTCCTTAAGTTGGGATCCCTCCAAAAAGATGTGAGCCATTAAAGAAAATATTGGCCAGTCATGCCACCCAACCCCTTGAACATCTGATGTGGGGACAAATTTCCCCAAGCACTGTCTTGACACTCTGGAAGAAAGATAACTGCCACTCTCAATCTTCTGCGGCAAGGTATCCAAAGCCTCAAAAGATACTTTGCCTGGTAAACTCTTTAACTGTCACTCCAAGCCTCGGAGAGTGAGTTCTCTAGCTGCCACACTGATCCTCTAGCAACAAGCTCTCTGACTAACACACAGACCCTATGGCACTGATCAGTGATCAGCAAGTTCCTCCACAGACTGTCCTAGGACCCTGAAAGGCTACACTTATCTAGAATGTATTATTCGTCGACTAGGTGCACCTCTGTCACATTAATTTCTAGACAGTAGATGGTGCCTGCTACTCAAGAGAAACAAAGAGGGAGCTCAAGTTGTGCAGGGGTTTGATGGCTTGTGTTTGAAGTTGCAGTTGTTTTATTTAATCAATACCTTATGTTTAAAATATGGACTTTTCCATAATAAGGCTCAATGGTACATTTCCTTTGTTGGCAAAATCCATTTGAAATCAGATAACTGTGCGATTGGCTCTTTGTTAGAGTATCAGGGATGAACTCCTCTTATTCTCCATATTCAAATCCAAAACAACGAGATCACTTTTTGTTTTCTTCAATCTTAATGAAATGATCATTTCAATCCCCAAGGAAAAATTGGGAAAGTTAACATATTGCCATCCTTTAACATTAATGTTCAAAGGCCAGAAATGGGGGGAGTGCATATCCCAATTCATATATTAATGTTGCTACAGATCAAATAGAACCCTAACAGCTAACTATGCATTAAAAATATCTAAGTTATAAAGCAAAGGAAGTGTTTGAAATACAAAAAAACCCCACCCAGCAGCACCTTACAAGGCAGTGACACTCACTTGCTAAGTTTTAAAATTGAGAGAGCAGAGAAATGAAGCAATGGCAGCAGCCCAATGAGACAGGGAGGGAGGGCTACCATGCCTTTGGTAGCCTTATCCCTCGCTAGCCAGCTGGGCCCCGTAATGCAGTGGCTCCTGTGGCTGGCACCTGCCAGCTATTCCTCCTGCCCCATTTGGCTGTGTCACAGAGCAGCCTTACTCCTAAAGCTGCCCAAGGCAGGGCTACTTAAGTGGAAGAGCTGTGTGTGGCCTGACATACAGGGAGCACTGCTGCGGAGCCTTGGGTGGTGGGCTCTGTCGCCCCTTGTGCAACGCCATGTCACAGCCAGGGGTGAGATCTCGGTCGGGCCAGTGGATGTAGGCGGGGCAGGGACGGATGCCCACGTGTGGTGGGAGCTCAGAGAGTGACTCGACCACACAGCTTCCTCATGGGGAGGGGGGGGGCTGCTCATGTGCCCAGCTCCCTGGACTGGCCCCGCAGTGTGGCGGCCATGCTTGCGTGCCACGGGGCTGCGTGGGGATCGGGCCCTTGCTACTTGTGTGGCCTCACCCAGTGAGAGAAGTGTCTGAGCAGCCTAAAACTATGTAGGTAAGACGTTGCAGCAGAGGTGACAAAGCCTGTGGCTCAGCTCCTATTAGGATTGTCAGACTGACATTTAAAAAATAAGACACTATAGAGCTAAGGGATACTGAAATAAGGGACATCCGTTATGCTCCATGGAGACATGGTGTTCAGAATAAGGGTTGTCTTATGTAAGGGATGTTCATTATCTTCTATGGAGCTGCAGAACTCTAAAATAAAGGATTTCCCCCTAGAATAAAGGGGCACCCCTTAAAATATGAGACACCTGGCAAACCTAACTCTCACTGAATCCAGTGGCAGAAGATTGTGCCCTAAGCATAGTCTACACTTTTACTAAAATAATTCATTTTAGAGTTTCACTTACTTTCAATGTAGCCTATAAAATTACTAATTATTATTACCAGGCTTTCTTCTCTGAAGGCCTCTGAGGTCTTTACCAAAATTATAACTAAAAAGCTTGATCGTTCTCCTCTTCACCATTTGACAGATTTTTCTACCTCTCTTTGCATCACATGCCAGGGACCCAACCTGCCAGTACTTGTACATATGTTTAAGTGCAGAAGTAAGCCTTTCAAACATGAAAGAATTAATCTCTTTCTGTGATCTCAGTTCCATGATTTTTCATTTCTGATGTAAGTCATTTTCAGAAATAAAAATGTTACCAGACAGTAGGGGTGGGAGTATCGGTATTGCCGAGAACCTAGAGTGGCTGGTAATGGCCCTCTGTTATATTCTGATACCACCAATTATTCACGATATTGGCAATATTGTCTTTTTTTTTTTTTTTTTACATTATTGGATTTTTAACATTGCAGCTTTCCCCATTGAAGTCAATGGTGAAACCACAATGTTAAAGATCCAATACTGATAGATCCAATAAACGGAGATCCAATACCAATATACAACCGATCCTGAGAATTTGCCCAAAGTCCCATCCCTGCAGACAGCAAATTAGTAAGGAAAATGAGTATTGTCCATTGAAATTAGTTACACTTGAAAGGAATGGCAGACTCTTTGAAAACCCACACTGGAGTTGAGAGGGACTATCCAAATGTGTACGTAGGTTGCTAGGCTACCCCAATATCATCATAACTGTGAGACTCACTAGTTCAGACTATATTTTTTATTGGCATGCAAGCTTTTGAGTCACACAGGATTGTTCATCAGCAAGTAGAACTAAAAATGAGCAACTGCAAGACAGATATATATAGATAAACATGAAGCAGGGAAAGTGCTCTTCATAGATGCAAAAACACATAGCTCACTCCATTGGCTCACTGCCTTCTTTTCTCCTAAGCATATTAAGGGCATGTTCTCATGAGCATACTTGAAACAGGGTACTTACCACAGAGGCGTTTCTCTGGAATAACTACCTCCTGCCACCGCTATCCCCACAAGCAGGGATCTCCCCTGATGTGCTTACATGAGAATGTTCAGGGATGACCAGCAGAGACAGGGGGTGCTAACATATGTGATGGTGGAGCGCCATCATGACCTGGCCCAGGTTGAGGAACTGCTGCTGACACAAAATGGACTGAGTTGGGCTACTGACCAAATGTGCCAGCAGCCAGGCTGCCAAAGAGGGCAGGGAGCCGTACAAACGTGAAGACGGCTGGCCTCACCCCCACGCTGTGTCCAGCACCCTGCCCCTCACCATGATGGGCATCCATGGCAGCTGTCCATGGTGGACCTGATCCAGCCCAGGTCACGGCAGGCCATAACAAACATTATAGCCTGTTGTGGCCTTCCTTGGCCCAATCGGACGGACCTTTGCCCGAGCTGTGATCCCAGAGGTCTCCGGGATCACAGCCTGAGCTAGTTGCTGACATGCCCTGGGGCAATCCCAGACCAAGATCCAGTGGCACCTACACAAACATGCAGGTGACATCCAGGCTAAAGCATGACCGAGCAGGCCAAAATGGCCTGCTATCCCATATGTTAACACCCAGGGATGGAAATAACAAGCACTTTTTCCCTCCCTCACATGCTTGCCTCAGTAACTGAAACCAGCAAACAAAAGTAACCAAAAGCGACAAAAGATCAGCAATAATACAATATATATTATTTATAATAGACAGAATAAACAGGATCTAAAATGTACAACAGTTAATGTGGAACAAAGCACAAGGCATGGGTCTAGAAAGTGTAGAAATAATCCGCATAGGAGACATCAAAGATAAACAACAGTCCAAGAACAGTAAAGGCTATAAATATTCTTCTCTTCAGTTCTTCTCCTCAGCGTTTTGCAGATGCTTCTTCAGGAAGCGAAGGATGAAAGGGAAGACTATCCCACTGCACAGAATATCGCTCAGTGAAAAGACTGCAAACATTATAGTATTTTCATCTTACATAACATAACCAATAAGTCAAAGTTACTAAAATTAACAAAAAATAAATACTGTTACTCAAAAGTAATGTGAAGCTAAGCATACATACATGCATCAATGTCTGAACCAAAAAATAGATACAACCCAATTGAGAGCAACCAAATCCTAATTCCAATGTATAAAAAGGATTCTTTAAACATCAGACCCCTCTTTATGCAACCCCAAACCATAAAAGGTTTACTAGGCAACTCCCCAGAATCCAAACAGAAAAAAACAAACAAACATTATTATTATTTATTATTAACAAACACTTATATAGCGCCAGCAGTGTACCTGGCACTTTACAAAGTAATAAAATAGACACGGTCCCTGCCCCTAGGGCTTACAATCTG
>QEPC01013568.1:2521424-2537890 GCA_003113815.1 Sphenodon punctatus
GGCTTGCCGGCCCGCCGGCGGCAAAGCCACCGGCAGGCCGGACAGCCTTACTGCCCCTCCAAACTAAAAAGCCACCAGCCCCCCCCTGCCCTGGAGGAAGATGTGGAGAAACCAGAGGCCATCCCAGGGCCTGGCAACCAGGTGACCGATGGTAGGCTCATACAGACAAGGGCACAGTGGTGGTGGTGGTGGGGGTTGGGGGGGGGCGGCAGGGTGACACAAGGTGATAGCAGCGCTGTCGGCCCCATCCCCATCCAAGGCCTAGCAAGGGATGGGCTAGGGGACAGCAACTAGGGAGACCAGGAACATAACAGGACAACGGGTGGAGACAGCACAGGGGATGAGGGGGAACAGGACGTGGAGGAGGGACAGGGGGACGTGGCCAGGACGGGAGACAAATGCATGCAGGGATCAGGGGAGCATGGATGGGGCCATCGCCACATGTCAAAGCAGACGTGGGAACAAAGGGGGAGAACGCCAATGGAGTCAAGGTCATAGAGGGAGCAACCGGGGTGGTGGTGGGAGATATGCCAGCGCAGCCCTGGGAGTCAGAACAGATGAACGGGGGGCAAGTCCCCATCCCCAAGCTAAACACAGGTACCCTTGCTGTTCACAGACGAGTGGCCCGGTCCATCCAGGGGCGCTGTCGCTGGGAGTGCAGAGAGGAACCAGGAGATACGGGCGTGCAACCGGCAGAGGAGAGAGGACCTAGGGAGGGAACTGCTGGCAGAGACCAGGCAGTTGGCAGATGCACAGAGCCGGGAGCAAGTCCTAAACAGGGAGGTACAGCTAGGGGAGGGGGAAAGGGACCGGGAACAAATGGCAGCAATGCTCACCCGGTCCCGCACAGAGCACCTGTGGGATAGGCCGCAGGCGGCAAGCTGCCGCCCTCCTCCACAAGCAGCACCTAGACAGGCAGGAGAGGGAGAGAGTCCATGTCACGCTGGAGGGAACTGCCGCAAGGACCTTCCGATTGATAGAGGACACCTTGGAGGCCTCGCGGTGCATCCTCCAGCATGACACAGGCCCACCAGCCACGGTAGGAGGGCAGGCAGCGCAACATCACCACAGCGTCCTCCCACAGGTGCAAGTGCCCCCTCCCCAGCTCGTCTGCCAACCTTGCTTTCCCCAGCAGCAACCCTAGCCTAGCCTAGCCTAGGCCTCATGGACCCCCTCGCCTCCCATTGCCCTCCTACAACACCAAGGGGGCGGGCAGCCAGCTTGCCCCACTCCCGGTTCCCCTCCACGACCCCCCCCCTCGGGCATCAGCCACCCCGGATCATCCCTGCACCCCCAGCGACCCAGCCGCCAAGGTGGGCCGCCCCACAAGGGCAGATAAGCATGGGGAACAGATGATGGCTAACTGCCATGGGGGGGATGGGGTAAACACGGGACATGCTTCCCACCGGGCCTTGAGAAAAGGCTGTAAGGTAGCACGGGAGGTGGTGATGGACATAGGGAGGCCAGGTATGGGAGCAGCAGAACAGTGGGAATAGGGAATGGGCACCCGCCACCTTTAATGCTAAGTGTCATTTCCACAGGAGCTATCACCAGACCCAGCAGCGGAGTGGCCAGTAGAGGAAGGAGAGCTCGGGCCAGGCAGCTGACGGTCACAGTGGACAGTGGCTGCCAAGGCCCACAGAGAGCCATACCCTGGTGGTGCTGTAAAGAGGGGATGGGGAAGACCCCGAAAGAACTGACCTCACCCCATGTAAATAGTCCCAAAATAAATACCCTTAACCTATCAGTTTGTCATGGAGTCTATACAGGGGGATGCAAGTGATGTGAGGGAGCCAGCAGCAAGCCACAGTGGTGGCCAATGCCAGGGAACCGGGGACTAACAGCTGCGGGGCAGGCAGGCCCGGGAGCTCACACGCATACCCAGTCAGAACCGTGCAACCTGGAGGGCACAGCCAAGGGCACAGATCAAGGGGCCAGGACTGCCGGCCACAGGAAAGGATGGAGGGGAGGGATGGAAATGCACCCTGAAGAGACCCAGAAACTGGCATCGAGGGGATGGAGAGGTGTATGGTAAAAGGGATATCGGGTGACAGCGTGAGACATCATGCCATCACCATCCCATCCCCACCAACAGGCGGTGGAAATGGCGAGGGATGACCAGGGGACGCAGGGCTAAGACCACCCTGCACACAACAGCCGTCCATCTCCTCCAGGACAGGTCAGGGCGCACAACAGGGTGCCATACCACACATTCACTGTGCAGTTGGAATGGTGTGCAAGAGCACAAACACACCACCATGGCCAACTGGTACAGGGGATATCACAAAAGAGGTTCAACGGGATGTCCAGTACACAAGGTGGTAGGGTGTAACAACAATCCCCCTGCCATGGCATGGGGGATTGGAGGTCTACTCTGGCACCACACCGGCCAATGGACCATGGGGCGGGGGGGTCCCCATGTCAACAGTCAAACAAGACAGAGGCAGGAACAGGGGTAGACAGAACTATGTATTGGTGCACAGTTTACAGTGATATGGGACTGTCGGAAGGGGGCCACCTATATGCCATGGTCAGTCCTCGGCCATTTGGGTGACTATGCACCTGCATCATGGTTCTCTTCCAAAATCTGCCTGAAGGCCCCACCCTGAACATGCTTGTACAGGGGCACTGGGCTCTGTCTCTGTACAGGAGGAGGATAGTCGAAGGCAGCCCCACCAGTCTCAAAGATGTTATGGAGTACACAGGCCACCAGGACAAGAATGGGTGTGCTGCAGGTCGAACTGGCTCCAGTTAAGCAGGAGGACCCACCTCATCTTGAGCAAGCTGAAGGTCCTCTCCACCATGCAAATCACGGAGGCCAGGTGCTTGCTGAAGAGCACCCGATTGGGGGTGTGGGCAACGGGATAGGACCTCATCAGCCATGGGGTCAGAGGGTAGGCGGGATCCCCTAGAACAACTGGAGGCATGGATATACCCTTAATCATCCTGAACATGTTCGGGGCTATCTCCCCATCGAACATTCTGGCGTAGAAGGGGGAGGAGCGCAGGTTCCGAACATCATGGCTCCTCCCTGAGTGGCCTCTGTACACATGGATGAACAGGCATCGGTGGTCAACGACTGCCTGCAGGTTCACAGAGAATGCTTGCCTCCTGTTCAGGTAATCGGTCTTGGCGTTGGGGGTGGTGGTGAAAGATTGGGATGTGGGTGCTATTGATAGCACTGATGCAATGCAATGAGGGAAGCCCATCACCTCAAAGCCTCCAATCACCACCTCTGGGTCCCAGAGCTGGATAACCTGCTCCACGAGCAGTTCGACTATGAGGTCGCAGACTTCATGGAGTGCCCTGTTCACTGTCGCAGCCCCCACACCGAACTGCTCACCCATGCTTCGGAAGGAATAGGAGGTTGCTAGGTGCCACACTGCCATAGCCACCCGCATCTCTGGGGGTAAGGGGAAGCACATGTTGGTAACATTCCTGTGGAGGTGGGGGTTGAGGATCTCACCGATCCAGGTCAGCAGAGAGCGGGTCATCAGGAAGTGGTTGGTCCACTCCTCATCGTTCCAGGTCACCAGTAGGTTCTCCCACCAGTCATTGCTCCGTGACCGCATCCAACCCAGCCGTCATGTGGGTAGGGTCACCCGACAGCCATACACATTGAGGGGCAACCTGGAGAGGATGAGGCGGATGTGGTGTGATGCTGCCCTCCCCGCCATCGCTTGGCACCTGGCCTTGATCCTCCACGCCCATTGCACCGTTGCCATGCGGCGCAGGTTGGCTGTTCTCTTGCAGCGTAGGCCATGGATATACCAGCGGGGGTTGGCACAGGAGGTCGGCCAGTTTCTCAAACACCTGTGCCAGGAGATTGAAACATGCAGCCAGGATGGTAATCAGGGCATCGTGCACATTGCAATGTGACCATAACGGGCACCTTGCTCCCACCACCGTGACCACTTCCCGTGAACCCAGCTACACACCCAGTGACCATCCACCAGCCCCCAACCCAACAACCCACCCTGTGCTCGGGTACCCTGAACCAGCTAGTTGCCCTGTGCTGTCACCCCTCGCACACACCCTCTGACCTGCAAGCAGCACTCCACGCACTCAACACTGCTCCCCCACACGCCCCATGGTCACACACCCTTATGCACCTCTCTCACTCGCCACATGTCCCTGCTTCACTCCCTCTGCTCCCTCTATCGCTCACACTGCACTCTCTCCTCTCCACAACCAACACGTCATGCCCTAGCAGTCGACTCACTCCCTTATGGAGATGGGTGATGGGTCACAGGCTCTCAGTGTTAGGAAGCAGAAATTGTGGGGACAAAGGAGGCAGGGGCCATGGGAGCGAGGACGTACAATTAGGAAGGCGGCAGGGCCGTGGCATTCCCCACCGGGCCGGGAGGCGTCGGCAGCACATAAACAGAGGGCGGAGCCAGCAGCAACGTCACGACGCTCGGAATGCCTCCGGTGTCAGGTGCAACAGGCGGACGTGGCAGGGCCGGGGGAGGCACAGCAAGCCCAGAAATCACCGCAGCTGAGTAATGTAGCTGAAGAACAGTGGGCGGGCCGGGAATAGCACTACGGCGTTCAGAACGTCTGCCCCACAGGGTGGGGCCAACAGCAATAATATTTAAGGAGGAACAGGCTCCTATGGGCGGTGCCGGTGAACAGCATAGCTGCGAGACTGGCCCCCAGCGTTGGAGTATTGCGAACGTAGAGTTGGAGATAGAGAGCGAGAGTGACTGTTGGTGTGTGCGTGGAGCGGAGTGAGTGGGTACGAGTGTGTGGGTGGTGAGTAGTAGTAACGTAGCACGGGTGGGTGGTGTTTGGGTCAGTGTGGCGAGCACAATTCCTCCCTCTTGAAGCTTGTGGGAAACCCCCCGTGTCTGTGTGTGTGTGGCCGCATTTTCCTTCCCTGTGTTCCCTGGATTCTTCCCCGCAATCCTCACTTTGTCCCACGTTGTGCTATTAGTGTCCCTTCCCCCAGTCCCCACTGTGTGCGGGGTGAAAGCTTAGTGGGGATAGGTGCTGTGATTACAGCCCGTGCTCCAGCGGGGGCGATCCTCAGGGCCTTGCTGGTTCCCCCCCAATGATGATATAGGCCACGTCTCTCCCTGAGAGGTTTTGGGCCCTATGTGAACCTGAGAGGTGTCTTCTCGATCAGAGGATCGTTCCCGCCAGGGTCTGGAGCCGAGAGTAGGAATTACTGGGACAGGCTTGCCGGGTATCATCTTTCCCTTCCAACCCCCCCCTACCCTAACACTCAGTGGTTGCTGCAGCACTCTGGTGCGGCATGCACACCTCTCCGGGGTCTCCGTGATGCTACCCCTGTGCACTGGGCACCAGCGGTATGCTAGGCCAATGCATCTGCATTCAGTGGCCGCCTGGAATGGTTCCATCAGATCGCCTAGACCGCGCACCCTTACCGGCCCTCCCCCCCCTTCGCTCTCTGAGTCCCTGCAACATATGGTGAGCATGTGTTATGCAGCATGGGTCCCCCATTCTCCGGGACAGCTGTAAGCAGCCATCCCGCTGTGCTGTGTACAGCTACGGTGACCCCTTGCTGGTTTGCTATCCCTTCCTCACCCGGACCCTGTGCTGCCTCCCTGCCTCTTATCCACCCTGTGTGTGGCATTGAGGTTTCCAGACCCACCGAACCGAGCCGCTATCAGCTGGCCAAGGTCACCCTCCAGTTAGCTGGCAGCTCCGGCCCCATCTGAGCTCAGACACTGCAGCTCACTATCCACTTTGGTTACTGTCCAGTTCGCTGCCCTTGTGCAGGCCATGTCCAGCCATGGAACGGGCCATGTTATTGATCGTTGGACCGGGGAGGAGTGGCCGGTGTGTGCCACCGTGCTGCTGGGAACCCTGTGGCAGAGCAGCGATGTCCAGCTGTTGGTAAGCGACCCCTTTTCTGTGGGTGATGGCATCAATCTCCTGTCCCGTCACAGGTGGCTGTTGGGGCACCCCTTTGGGGGTCTGGAGTGCCAGATGCATGCCAGGGAGCTCAGATTCATGCCCCTATGCTGACCTGACAGTGGGGTCCCACCCACTGTTGTGCTGCCATGAGAACCCCGGGAGCTTGCTGCTGTTCGCCAGGTGGCCAGACATCAGTTCGGTGTGGCCCTCCAGGCTGGTGGGCCGTATGTAGCGAGCTGCTACGCGTGTGTCCTCCTGCATGCCCGTGGCTTTGCATGCCCTCAATCGGCTTGCCAGGACTGCCTTGGGGAACTTGGCTTGCTTCCACCTGATGCTGGTGGGTCCTTCCTGACCGGGTGGCCCACAGTACTGGAGAGGGCTGCCCTGAGAGCTGGGCTGAGTCGCTTGGGTGTCAGAGCAGATGCTGCCACGGGACATCCCCTCCTGTCCCTCATCATGGTGGATGCCCATACGCGTGCCCATGGATACTGCCGGGCCTCTTCACCTGGGATGGTCTTGTCTAGGGGCCCATGTTCCCTAAGAGCCCAGCACTAACACCGTGATTCTGCTGTTGCTGCAGCCTCCATCATGAATCCCCCTTCCCTGTGATGGACCGGCGCTATTGCTCCCCCTTGGCTGTGCTGCTGCCTTCCGTTCACCTGCGTGACCCATCCGCCTCCCTATCTGTCTACTGCGGTGCGGTCTGTGGGTCTACCTACTGACGCTTTCCTGCCCCTCAAACCCCTGAATCACTAGTATTGCTTCTTCCATGCACCCTGAGGTGCTACCCCCCTGTCCCTGGCATCTGCCCTCCCTTGACGGTGTAGCATCTTACAGGTCCCTGTGCCAATAAACGTTGGCCTTGTTTAGCTGCCTCTGTTCTCCTGCTGTGTCTGTGGGTCCGGTCCACCGGCTGCTCTAGGTGCTGGTGCTGGAGTTTTGGGTGTGGTTTGTGGGGGCCGGTTCTTGGGGGGCTCGGATCTTTGTTAGGGCTTCAATGGGGGCACCTTGCCATCAGCATGCTAGGCGTGCTGCTGTTATGGCAATCCGTACCGGAGAAGATTGAGTTTAACTCCAAGCTCTGGCGATGTGCAGTGCCTGTGCATCTTGTGGGCTCTTGCAGCTCGTGGTTCATATTAGCTGTGTGTTACTCTGCTTCAAGGCCCTGCCTTTCACCCCCTGCAACTGGCCTGGGGGGTTGGGATCCATGGATGGTGGGGCCATGGGGTGTGTGGATGGGCACTGTGCTGTTCTGTCAGGGTGGCCCGTGCACCCTTGCGCATACATATGGGAGTGGTTCCTAGCTCTTCCGGGTGGGATGTTATGTGGTATGGGCTCTTGGCTCTCTAGTGGGTGCTCCCTCCATGGTCTGTCACTTCCCACCCTGTTGTTGCTTTTCCTAGCTGTGTTCCCCTGACTCTGTGAGCCCCATGGCATGTTTCAGGACTTTGTTGTCTCACACAGCAGCTTTGCGCACGGGTGGCTGTGCATTGGAACTGTGTGGTTGTGCATGGATCCGTGTGCCCGCTGTCATTGCCCTCCATGCCACATGTCACTGTGCTCCGTCCCTGCCTGCCTCTGACCCACCCCCTCTTGGGCGGTTTTGCTTGATGCACGGGGCATGGTCCTTCCTTCTCTCCGTGTGCTACTGTCTGTTCCTATTGGCCTGGCCTCGCTCTGGTTCAGACCCCATGGTGCGTTGTGTCTACTGCCCCCTATCGGTCCCCCATTCCTACTCTTGCAGCCATGGAGCCATGGTTATCTCTCGCCTCGACTACTGCAACCTCCTCCTTGCTGGCCTCCCTCGCTCCCACCTGTCCCCCCTTGTTGCGATCCAAAACTCTGCCGCCAAGATCATTCACTCTGCCCGTCGCTTCGACCATGTAACGCCTCTCCTCCTCTCCCTTCACTGGCTCCCCCTTCCTGAACGTATCCTGTTCAAACTCCTGGTTTTCACGTTCAAATCGCTCCATGACCAAGCTCCCCCTTACCTCTCGGACCTAATCGCCCTACGCACTCCTGCGCGCGCTCTCCGCTCTTCCTCTGTCCCCTCCCTCGCTCTCCCTCGTTTCTCCTGCTCGCCCAACCGCCTTCGTCCCTTCTCCCTCGCTGCCCCGCATGCCTGGAACTCCCTCCCTGCCGACATCCGCCTTGCCTCCTCCCTCCGCTCCTTCAAATCCCTCCTCAAGACCCACCTTTTCCATGCTGCCTTTCCCAATGCCCTCTAGTCTTTCCCCTTGCTCTTACTGTCAGCCCTCCTCTGCTGACTGCTGCTACCGACCACCTTGTAACCAAGCCAAGTACACGCACCTGAGACTTCGCATCCGCCTGAATGTTTGTTTGTCTTCTCCCATGTCTCTCCCACTGTCCCCTCTCCTTGTCTCCCCCTCCTTGTCTTTTAGATTGTAAGCCACAGGCAGGGACCGCATCTGATTGTATGTTCTGTACAGCGCCAGGTTGCAACTGGCGCTTTATAAATGTTTAATAATAATAATAATAATAAATGGAGGGGAGTCGTCATTAGAGAGCTCCTGACCATGCGTCTGGGTGGCCTTCTGGGTGCAATCTGCCTCCCTGTGAGCTCCCTTGGGCTCCGCCACTGGGGCGGTGGCTGGGAGGGCCCATTGGGAACAGTTGGGCTGTTGTGAGCTTTCAGGTGGTGACCAACGCACTCCCCCCTGTTGTTGCCGGATCCCCGTCCCCATCTCCCACTTCCCTTCTAACTGCTGTGATTGTGTTCCTGACGGTGCTGCGGCTGCGGGAGATGGCCGGTCAGTTCCAGCCAACGGCTACTGAGCTTTGTGCCAGGGTCCGGGTCTACCGGCCTAGGCTGCCCTACTGGTGCGCTCCCTCTTCTTCTCTCCTTTAGTGCAGACTATGATTAATGAGAGGACCAGGGAGCAGGAGGAGGTAGTCCAGCTGGTCCTGCATGTGCTGCATCGAGTACACGTCTTGGACCATGCCCAAACAGATCGCCGGAGCTAGGTCCGGGGTCGCAGGCCCTACTGAGGGCTCAGATCTACCCCACCACCCCACCTTGTAGCCACTCAGTGTTGGTGTTTGTTGTTTGACGTGAGCCTGTTGCTCTAGCTGGTTTATAAATAAAGTTTGGTTTGTTTGGTTCCCGCCTGGTGTCTGTGTTCTCCTTCCCTCTGTTGTACCCCTCTGTGTGGACCGCATCTGATTGGTGTGGAGTGGTTGTCTGGCAGGGCATGGGTCCGTTGCTCTGTGTTCCCCCCCTCCCCGTGGTTGTGCTTTGTATCAGTGGGTCTTCTTTGGCTTGGCCCCTTGGTACCCTGTCAACTGGGTCGTACCCCCTCTGCTGTTTGTGTGGGTTCCCGTGTCCCCCCCTTTCCCCCCCCGTGTCCCTGCCATAGTGTGGGGCTCATCCTGAGCCCTGTGCATCCCTGCCCCATGCTTACTGGACAGCTGCTGTGTTGCAGCCGGTTTGTGCTTGTTGGGAAGTGCTTTTCCTCTCTGTGCCCTCCGATCCTGGCTCCACCATACACTTTAGCGGCTGGCACCATCACCTCAGCTGTCCTGGCTATTCCTGGCATGTTGTTCCAGGATTTGGGGGGGTTTGTAGGCGGTGGTCCTTGCTAGGGGGGGTTGGTGTGGTCCCCACCTGTTTCAGGGCTCACCTGTTCTTCTCGGTGACTGTGCTCGTGCCCAACGCCCGACCCCGCCTCGCTTGGGTTCCCCTTTCTCCTCATCCTCCTGGGTTTCCCTGTGTGCTTGTGTGCACTGTGGTCTGCCGGTGTGGTCTGGGTTCTGAGGGGTGCCCAGCGGCCGGCTGTCTGGTCTGTGTCTTGAGGTTTGCCAGGGGCTGCTTCTTTGTATCTCTTGACATTCCAGCTCCCTCCTGCTCCACCTGCTGAGTCTGGCAGTGTAGGGGCGGGGCTGTGTGCCGCGGCTTCGTTTGCCCTCTCTCGGCCATGTTGTACCACCACTGAGCTGGGTGTGGTTTCCCCTCCGCTCGGTGTATGGCCAGTCTGTGTAAATGTTCTGGGTATTTGCTTGGTGTTGCCCTGGGTGGGTGTGTACCCAATGGGTGTGTGCCGGCCCCTCCCTTTCTTTCCCACAACCCCCGCGGTAAGCGTCTCCCTGCTCGGCGCCAATGGGTGTGCGGTGGGTGTGCTCACCCACCCATCTCCACCCACCTCCGCCCACTGGGCCCGTGGCGGCATCTGTGTAAAAAAGGCCAAAGTATAATCCCCTGACCCACAACTCTCTACTCCCTACCTCCACCTCCAAATGCTTGGCAAAGCAAAAAGATCTTATGTTATGAGCAAGTTGAGGCTCAGACAAACCTCCAAGGGAAGGGAGTACCCTAATTGTGGGGCAGCCGCCAAGAATGCTTCTTTGCACACCTTTACTGTATGACACCAGAGGCCATGACAAAGAATAAGGGAGGAGGGGATATTTCAGATATGTCGGGCTCAGGCTGTTCTGTAGGTCAAAACCAGCACCTTGAATTGTGCCCAGAAAGCTACTGCAAAATCTGCAAACTCCCAACGTACTGTCACCAAGCCAAGACCGTGTACCTGAGTTCTCGCATCCTCATGAATGTTGCATCCCTTGTCTCTCCCTCTGTTCCCCCTTCCCTGTCTCCCCTCCCCCTCTCTTTAGATTGTAAGCTCTCGGGCAGGGACCGTGTCTATCTTATTCTCTGTAAAGCGCCAGGTACGTCACTGGTGCTACATAAAAGCTAATAATAATAAGTCTCACCTTAAATGTCACTTATTGGATGACACGTATCAGGTCTTGCCTATGTGAAAACTGCACCAATAGAACTTGTGAATTGAAACAGGCCCAGGGAAAGTTTCACCACAGTCTTAAATGTACAATGTATTATTTTTCTTGTACAAAGCTCCATTCTGCAATAACAATTATTATTATTCTCGATTGTAAGCCTTTTGGGTGAGGAACCTGTCTCTGTACACAATTTCTCAGCACCAGGCATGTTGTTGGCGCTATATAAATAATAAATAATAATGATAGATAATTATTTGTACTGTATCGAAGGCCCTTTTCACACAGACACGAACATTTTCTAGTGAGTGTTACATTTTATTATACATGTTGCAGGGCTGCAGGTGTGCTCTATGGGTGCCCTGCAACATGTATAATAAAATGTAACACCCATTTTATCAGTGTTAGAGTGTCTGTGTGAAAAGGGCCAAACTTTTTTTTATGTCCAATAATTTACAAAGACAGAAGTGGGATTAATTCCATTTCGTAGTTGGAAAACAGAGGTATGGGGAGGTGAAATGGCCATCCCAGGGTTGCACAGCAGGGGTAGGGAAGCCTGGGCCAGATCCAGCCCAGGACTGTTTTTTATTTGACCCCTTTCCAATTCCTGGATCTGTCTCATGAGTTCAGTCTCTGTTCCTTAATCACCGAAAGAGGGAGCTCAGGGGATGGCACTGGAGAGGATGGGCTGCCTGCACATGAGCAATGTTGGATAAATCTATGGCACACATCCATGATCTGGGGCCTTCCCTTTCTTTTCTCCTCCTAAGCAAAATCTACATTTCTTTCCCTCCTGTCCTCAGCTCCTGAAGTGGGCTGTGGGACTTGTACTGATTTTCAAAGTGGGTAGAAGGAGGGAAAAGCCCCCCGTTGTGCAGAACATCTGGGGGAGCCGAGAACAGAGCCCACATCTCCCGATTCTGAGTTCTTACCACAAGACCATTAAGGCATTCAATGTTGACTTTTTCTGGGATTTAACTGCTGAATGTAAAAACAATAAGAGCTAAAACAAGACAATCAATTCACAGGAAGTGAGTCATGACTGTAACAAGGATAAGACAACTGCCTGAAAGCCCTTGGGCAATTGTTTCATCAAGGAATACACCCTTGACAGAGAGACAGACAGAGGGTAAACTAAAAACACGCTTGACAGCACTGCCATGAAAACCCGGCCCGGGTCAAGCCAAGAAGCTTGGCTTGGGCTAGACCGACAAGCAGAACACACATACCTGTAGTCAGGGTCCGGAGGGGTGGGGGGGAGACACACAAATGTGCAGCTGGCCAGCCCTGCCCCTGTTCTGCGCCTAGCACCCCACCCTATGCCATGCAGGTAGCTAATGCAGCCGGCCACAGTGGGCCCCAATCTGGGCCATGTCTGTCGGTGGCAACAGACACAACAGTCCACTGAGGCCCTTTGGCCCAGGCATGCAGGCCTTGGCCTGGGATCGAGCCCAGGGCACATCCCAGGCTAGTCACCAACATGGCCCGGGGCAATCCTGGGTCAATATCTGGCAGCAGCTGCACAGATATGCAGGTGAGGTCTGGGCCAAAGCGTGACAAAGTGGGCCTGTCTGTTTCCACCCACCCAGACAGACAGAAAGAGGCAGGGAACTTTTTCACTTTCATGGGCCACTTCAAAAATGAGTGCAAGCTTAGAAGTTGGGGGTCAAGATGCTTAAGGTGATGGAAGGAAAGGGAGGCTGAACACTATGGATCCAAGCCCCAGATCCATCCCTTGTCCTGGAGGACATGCCCTCATCTCTGCTCCCTTCCGCTGACCTCACTCTTTTCTTGCTTGAGGGTAGGGACTGGATCCAAGGGCCAGATCCAGGAATCAGAAAGCGGCCAAATAAAGAACCACAAAAGTCACAGGTCATAGGCTGAGGAACCACTTGTGGTTTGTGAGCCATGGTGTCAATATTCCAGAGTGAACATGATTACATGTTGTTCAGCCTAAACTGCAAGTCAACATTGCACATACAATTTGAAAACAAATCTCTATATACCCTCCAGCAGTACCTTTTTGCACAGTACAGTAATGAGTTTTCTTATTTTGTACCAGGCTTCCTGCAGTGTAAGGGTTGTACTGGGATGACAGCAGACAAAAGGGATCATTAATACCTCATTAAGAGGTGTCATTGACTGAGAAAATGCACAAGATTGAAAATCTTCAGAGTAGAACTAGAACTCTAAAAAAAAAAATTACGTTGTTTGGTTCCATTGTTTCTTAGTGATTCCGTTTCAAACATTTATGGTCAGTTAAGCTAAAAAGATGAAGTTTTGACTTCAGCCCTGCAAACATATTTTTGGATCTCAAGTCAAGGTGGGGGAGTAGAGGGTTCTTTTGAATTACTGATATATATAATCTTTATTGTATAACCCAAAGGTTTTCAGAAATAAACAAATATCTGATATATTCTGCCTTTTTTTCTGATTAATTTACTAGCTGTGGTAGACCAGCGTAGACTAGCAGCTGATTACATTTTCCCTCCTTTTGAAAATACAGTGCAATTCCTTAGTAACAGTATTTGGGAGCCTTATCATTATAACTGAATTTGTGCTATAAAGACATGTTGTTATGAGGTTGTATTGTATAGAAAGAAGTAAAACTTGCTTTTGTTTTAGGGAACAGTTGGAAGTGTTAGGTAAAGTGTTGAGGTGATGGGTAATTTTGCTTGTAAAGTGCTTTGGGATCCATCTGGATGAAATCCATCAAGATAAGGACTACTAATATAATTTGCAAATGGCTATTAGGCAGCTGCAGAGGAAAGAGTTACCAAATTCAAAGCCTGAGTTACCACAGTGGCAGTATCTTGGATGATCTGAAGATTGAAAAATATTTGCATGCTAATCACATTGAGTTTTGTGTAACATATGGTTTTAATGCTTGTGTTGACCCAAACGCCCACAGCTTATACCTACAGATCCAAGAAAATATGGTCGTGCACAGCCTTAACTTGCTCAGACAAATGGCATCATTATTCTGCTTCTATGTGCTAAAACAGTTACTTGTCAAGCCTGTTATAGGAATGAGCAGTCTTCTAAAAATACTACATTTTAAAGGCCAGTTCAGACGGCAAGATGACATGGAAGGCAAGGTCGCTTTAGAATGGCAGCAGCAGTGAAAATTAACCCCTTCACTGCCATGAACATATCTCAATGTTTCCACTAGTGTCTAATAGAAAAAAAAGTAGCCATGAAAGATTTTTCATTTGCTCACTCCATCTGCAAAGCTTTCTTTCCCGCCCAGCCTCCAAGGTTCCATCTCCCTTCCCTTAAGCTCCATTTCTCCAGTAAGCCAGAAGTGCCCTCACTGTCCTCACAAACTGACCATAGAAATGAAACAAAATACCTTTTGGGCCATTAGCAGGTAATTACCAGGAAACCGCAACAGCCCAGAGAAATAAAACCAAACTCCTTTTAGAGCCCCTATCAGGTGAGATCCAGGAAACTGAGAGCTAACTTGCTATAAAAGTGCAGAGCAGGGTGCAGATAGCCAGCACTGCAAGACACAGATTCTTCTGGAGAACAGCACCTTCCTGCAGGCAGGCATCCAGCCATCTAGACACAGACATATCACATTGCAACACAGCAATGGATCAACCTTCCACAGTAAGTATCTGATCTTCCCCCACATCGTCAAGTCCAGGGGCAGAGTGGCCATTCTTTCTCCCTGGAGATTTTGTGTGGTGTGGTCACTGGCTGGGAGCTTGCAGGAGGAGAATGAGGGATAGTAGGGTTGAGTGGAGGCACTGAGGGGCTGGCTGGAAGAGCTTGGCAGTGGGGTGCTGGCTCTGGGGGCACTGAGGCATGGGTGAGTGGAGGCACTGAGGGTCTGGCTGGAAGAGCTTGCACGGGGGGAAGGCAGGGAAATTTCTCCCAGCAGCAGAGCTTCAGGTAGCAGCAAGCAGTGGATTTGATTGTCCCTCTATGGGATCTGTTTGAGGATGGGTGGTTTGATCCAGCAGGTGAGGGTTCAGCTTTCACCTTGCTGTGTGCAGTGCACCCACCCCAGTAATCAAGGCTGTTTTGTTCGTGTTTTCACAGTCTGGAATGGAAAGAAAGCGCAAGCATATGAGTGCTTTGGAGACTTTGAGGCTGCTGATGCAGCACTCGGACAGCGAGGAATCCACTGGCACAGAGTCGTCAGTTGGCAGCTACAGTGAATATATACCTGGTAATAGGAGCGCCTCTGAGGATGAAGTTAACTTGTCAGTAGAGAGTGCCAGCGGAACCGCCGAGGAAGAACAGCCTGCTACGGAGGAACAGCCCGCCGCAGAGGAACAGCCTGAGGCAGCAGCCGCAGAAGTACTCCCAGGAAGTTTGCCTCTCCCCTGTGGCCGCAGCCTTGGCCGGGGAAGAGCATCGACAGGTCGGGCACATGACATTGTTCAGCCAGAGGCACCACAGTCAACCGACAGCGATGACACTGCAGAGCCTGTTGAAAAACAGCCAACTTCCAGGGGGGACACTGAGCCAGCTGCTCGCATGAAGGGCAGGAAAGGCAGGATTTCGGCCACCCACCCAGAACTTGTCCACTGTCGCTCCATTGCAGACATTAGGGAGTGGTCAGGGCCAGTGCAGGACACACTCAAAGAAAGTATTCTAGATACTTGCCTCATTTTCCACAATGAAGCAGTACTACTAATGATAGTTGGGGAAACCAATAGAGAGGCCCAGCGAGTGTTCCAGCAATGGAATGAGCTCCACCCAGGTCAAAATAAAGAGTGGGCGCCACTTGACATCCTGGAGCTAAAAGCTTATCTTGGGCTCCTCATTCTGGATGGGGTGTTTCACACAAACCATGAAGCACTCCAGGAAATGTGGAGCACACACTGGAGGCGTCCCTTTTTCAGAGGGACCATGAGCCTAGGTAGGTTTTGTGTGATAACAGGATACCTTACATTTGATAATAGAGCCACGAGAGAGGAGAGAAAGGCAAACGATAAGCTGGCTGCCTTTAGAGATGTGTGGACTCTGTTTAAGTGCTATATTCACCAGGCATCGACCTCACTGTGGATGAACAGTTGGTGGGGTTCAGAGGACGTTGTCCCTTCCGCCAGTATATGCCGAGCAAACCAAGCAAATACGGCTTCAAAATATGGTGGTGCTGTGATGCTCAAACATCATGCCCGCTCGCAGGGGACATTTATCTGGGCAAACAACCAGGGGCACCACGGGAAGGGCAGGTAGGCACCCGTGTTGTAGAAAGGCTTGTTAGGCCCTACTATGGCACAGGAAGGAATGTGGTTGGGGACAAACGTTTTTACTAGTACTGAGCTTGCAGTCACAGTTTTGGAACATGACCTGACTTACGTGGGGACAATTCGTTGGAACAAGCCAGACATACCTGCAGAGAAGCAGCCACATCCCCGTAGAGAACCTCTGACCTCCATCTTTGAATTTGATGGGAAACACACATTAGTGTCATATGTGCCAAAGAAGGGGAAAGCAGTAATACTTCTCTCCACAATGCACCATGACATGGTGGTGGAAGGAGAGCAGAGGAAGCCTCAAGCCATCCTGCACTACAACAGTACCAAAAGTGGAGTGGACAACTTGGACCATCTAGCCACCATCTATAGTTGTAAAAGAAAAACCAATAGGTGGCCAATGGCATTGGGTATTTTCAGACGATACGGGGCCCGTTGGCCCCGTACCGGCACCACCGGCTTCGTTCCCCGCCGGGGTCACCCCGTAACGGCACAACAGACGTGCCGGGGGGATCCCGGCGGGGAAAGTGGGAGGGGCCGGGGCCACGCGGCGCAACGTGCGGCCGCACGGCCCCGCCCCCTCCACGCACCCCGCCGCCCGCCCTCCGAGGAGACGGG
>QEPC01013568.1:2570148-2595361 GCA_003113815.1 Sphenodon punctatus
AAGCCAGAAGTGCCCTCACTGTCCTCACAAACTGACCATAGAAATGAAACAAAATACCTTTTGGGCCATTAGCAGGTAATTACCAGGAAACCGCAACAGCCCAGAGAAATAAAACCAAACACCTTTTAGAGCCCCTATCAGGTGAGATCCAGGAAACTGAGAGCTAACTTGCTATAAAAGTGCAGAGCAGGGTGCAGATAGCCAGCACTGCAAGACACAGATTCTTCTGGAGAACAGCACCTTCCTGCAGGCAGGCATCCAGCCATCTAGACACAGACATATCACATTGCAACACAGCAATGGATCAACCTTCCACAGTAAGTATCTGATCTTCCCCCACATCGTCAAGTCCAGGGGCAGAGTGGCCATTCTTTCTCCCTGGAGATTTTGTGTGGTGTGGTCACTGGCTGGGGGCTTGCAGGAGGAGAATGAGGGATAGTAGGGTTGAGTGGAGGCACTGAGGGGCTGGCTGGAAGAGCTTGGCAGTGGGGTGCTGGCTCTGGGGGGGCACTGATTTGATCCCTCTCTGGGATCCGCTTGAGGATGGGTGGTTTGATCCAGCAGGTGAGGGTTTGGCTTTCACCTTGCTGTGTGCACACACCCCAGTAATCAAGGCTGTTTTGTTTGTGTTTTCACAGTCTGGAATGGCAAGGAAGCACAAGCATATGAGCGCTTTGGAGACTTTGAGACTGATGATGCAGCACTTGGACAACGAAGAATCCACTGGCACAGAGTCGTCAGTTGGCAGCGACAGTGAATATATACCTGGTAATAGGAGCGCCTCTGAGGATGAAGTTAACTTGTCAGTAGAGAGTGCCAGTGGAACCTCCGAGGAAGAGCAGTCTGCCGCAGAGGAACAGCCCGCCGCAGAGGAGCAGCCTGAGGCAGCAGCCGCAGAGATACTCCTAGCAGGTTTGCCACAGGAGTGGCCGCAGGAGTGGCCGTGGCCAAGCATCGACAGCTCAGGCACATGACATTGTTCAGCCAGAGGCACCAAAGTCAACCAACAGCGATGACACTGCAGAGGCTGTTGAACAGCAGCCAGCTGCCAGGGGGGACACTGAGCCAGCTGCTCGCATGAAGGGCAGGAATGGCAGGATTTCGGCCACCCACCCAGAACTTGTCCACCGCCGCTCCATTGTAGACATAATATAGGGAGCAGTCAGGGCCAGTGCAGGACACACTCAAAGAAAGTATTCTAGATACTTGCCTCATTTTCCACAATGAAGCAGTACTACTAATGATAGTTGGGGAAACCAATAGAGAGGCCCAGCGAGTGTTCCAGCAATGGAATAAGCTCCACCCAGGTCAAAATAAAGAGTGGGCGCCACTTGACATCTTGGAGCTAAAAGCTTATCTTGGGCTTCTCATTCTGGTTGGGGCGTTTCACACAAACCGTGAAGCACTGCAGGAAATGTGGAGCACACACTGGGGGCGTCCCTTTTTCAGAGGGACTATGAGCCTAGGTAGGTTTTGTGTGATAACACAATACCTTACATTTGATAATAGAGCCATGAGAGAGGAGAGAAAAGCAAATGATAAGCTGGCTGTCTTTAGAGATGTGTGGACTTTGAGCAGCAACTGCGGAAGTGCTATATACCAGGCATCGACCTCACTGTGGATGAACAGTTGGTGGGGTTCAGAGGACGCTGTCCCTTCCGCCAGTATATGCCGAGCAAACCAAGCAAATAGGGCCTCAAAATATGGTGGTGCTGTGATGCTCAAACATCATACCCGCTCACAGGGGACATTTATCTGGGCAAACAACCAGAGGCACCACGGGAAGGGCAGGTAAGCACCCGTGTTGTAGAAAGGCTTGTTAGGCCCTACTATGGCACAGGAAGGAATGTGGTTGGGGACAAACATTTTTACTAGTACTGAACTTGCAGCCACACTTTAGGAACATGACTTGACTTACGTGGGGACAATTCATCGGAACAAGCCAGACATACCTGCAGAGAAGCAGCCACATCCCCGTAGAGAACCTCTGTCCTCCATCTTTGAATTTGATGGGAAACACACATTAGTGTCATATGTGCCAAAGAAGGGGAAAGCAGTAATACTTCTCTCCACAATGCACCATGACATGGTGGTGGAAGGAGAGCAGAGGAAGCCTCAAGCCATCCTGCACTACAACAGTACCAAAAGTGGAGTGGACAACTTGGACCATCTAGCCACCCTCTATAGTTGTAAAAGAAAAACCAATAGGTGGCCAATGGCATTGTTTTACAACGTGTTGGATGTGGCTGCAATTGCGAGTTTTGTACTGTGGATAATGAACAATGAGAACTGGAACATGGCACAACCTAAAGTGAGACGGCACTTGTTCCTTTGCGAGCTGGGAGAACAGCTTATTGAGGAACATATTCGCCGAAGAGTGCAAAATCCCCGTCATCTACCTATGCCTACCAAACCAGCATTGGCCATGCTTGGCTATAGAACTCACCGTGCTCCAGAACCACCGTCAGGGGCCACTGCTGGACGGTGCTGCTTCTGCCCTAGAAAATTAGACCAAAATATACCAAGAAATGTGATGAGTGTGGCAAATCTTTGTGCAAAACTCACCTCAACCTCTTGGCAAGTTGTGACGAATGTTTGTAGGGCAATCTGTTGGATTACATTATGCCGGGGAGTGGGGTGGTGGTGGTCAGGGTTTAACAATGTTTTTCAGTGTTTTCTTTACTTTATATAGTTAAAAGTTCATAAAAACCATATTCTGTAGTTTGAATAAAAAATGTTTTTGCAAAGAAAAACGAGTAGTGTTGGTGGTTATTTATTAATGTGTGGAGCTGGTATTTCTCGTAAAACAGACTCTATAATGTCTGTGTGTGTGTGTGTGCTGGGCATAGATTGTGTGGCTACCGTAAAAAAAAGTTACATTTTATTGCACACTTTTAATCCCCAGGCCAAAATCAGCTTGGGGTAGAAATCCACCCCACGATAACTCGAGTGTAATTTTTTTTCATGATAAAAGATGAGGGTTAAAATGAAGCAGGAGTAGCATTGAAGTCATCTTAAGGTGAAGTCTTCCACCCACTGGAAGTCAGTGGCTCAACTCCCATTGATGTCAGTGATGTAGAACTGAGCCTGTAATATTTGAAGGGTGCTAGGATGTGCATTCCTCAACATCGTTAAACAGATGTAGTGAATTCAAACTACCCTCAAGGCTGAACAGTGCCTTAGCTATTATCCAGCAGCCTTCAGTTATGGGTCTGATGGTGGTGCTTGCTAGTTCCCTTTTTCTCAGATCCTGTCACCTCTGCTTCTTACTTTGAGCCAACTTTTTTTCATATAGGGTTCAGCTTCTGACTCTTTGAATTGGAGTCTCTGTGGTCTGCTTTGAATTAAGATGTATCACATGCATTTACCATACATGTTGCTGATATGAGAACAACGTAGTATCTCATCTTGCTGTCTGTTAGCTGTTGCAAAGCAGAGACTGAATGCCATGAGACTCAACTCGCGCGTGTAAAGGGAGTAGTAGTATGGACTTAAGTTTGTATGGGGCTATTTGGAAAGAGTGCATTCAGTGTAGTGTGGTTAGGAAAACTCAGAGAACATGCGAGTGGTGGTATTTTCAAGAAAAGCTGGATTTCAATGCTTTCCACATAATTTTGCCTGTCTTCTTCCGTAAAGATGTCCATCAGTGCAATTTCTGTCTTGTGATCTGACCTGAAGCTATAGAGGTGCTAGCCTATCGGTCAGTGTTGGTGGTGTTACGCTGGAGGTGATTTGCTGCCACCCTTCCAGTAATCTTGCACAAGAATTAAATGCTTGAGCTGGCATGCTAATGAGTTAAATCAGTGACACTACATTAGGTGTGTGTCACCTGGTGGTGGCTTTTTTGTTTTTTGAGGACCAGATTACCAAGCATTTCAAGGCTCTTTATATATTCCTCTGTCTGTGAGGAGGTGCTGGTCCTTAAAACAAACCCCCTGCATGAAGAGGAGTAACAGCATGGCTGCTTTATTAGTGGAGATTTTTCTTCTTTTCCTTAGAAGGATCACTTGAGAGAGATACTATGATAGTTCTGTCCATTACGTTGTTGGTTTCTCTAAGTCTGCTGGCTGTAGAAGACATATTATATCATGTGGGCATTTATCCGTTACCAACTGAAATAAGGCCACTAATCCATAAAGTTTGGTCTGTCAAACTGATATTTGATGACTTTCAGGTGTGGCCCCAAAAGCTTGCTTCTTTCCAACAACAACATTTGGTTCAATGAAAGATATTATCTTCGTCTCTGTCGCGTGGGACCAACACGGCAACCACATTGGATCTCTGAATTTTAATTTGATAAGCAGAACTAGATTAGAAACTGAGGGTGTCTTAGCTATACAGTTCTTACTCTACAATTTATCCTGTGTGTGTGTGTGTGTGTGTGTGTGTGTGTGTGTGTGTGTGTGTGTGTGTGTGTGTGTGTGTGTGTGTGTGTAAAATCCACTCACCTACGTGTAAGTAAGTATACTTTTTGAGTTGGCAAATGGAGTTTCACAGCTCTGGGCTTCTTTCCTCATATGTCCTAGCCTGATGAGTAATCTTTTATGCCTAGCTAATGAATTATTTTACAGTCCTATGTCTCATCCTAATTGAAGATTAAACTTGTTTATCTGCTTACATTTAAGAAATACCAACTACAGCTCCTTAGCAGAATTAATAACTTTTAGAACAGAGCTTTTCATATATATATATATAAATAAAATAAAATAGCGGTGTAAACCAACAGCTAGATGGCTACATTTTGAAACATTGTATGGGTATGGAATCTTTTTTGTTGGCTGAAATTGCTATCCTGCTGAGTACATCAAAACGTCTGCATTTTGGCACCAATTCTGCAAAGATGCGCGCGTACGCACACATACATATGTTCTCATTGATTTCACTTGTAAAACCTGGTGTATATGACTTGACCAGATTAGAGCCTGTACCTGAAAAATGCTTGCATGCTTATTTGAAGTTTCAAACATCGTTTATTTTGACACCCCAGTGACTATTTTGAAACTTGTCCATATAGTAGCTGTTGTTACAATGTTGTTTTTAGTTTCTGAGTTGTTGGGTCAGCCTGGAAAAAAGTGGCTTCAATTTTTTTTAAAAAACCCCCACTACTTTGAATTAGATTTTTGTTTTAAGCAAAGCTATTTTTAGTAAATCTTAAATATGAGTGTCCGAAGCATTGTCCAGTGCCTTGCTGGAGAAATGGGTGCTGTTTCCTTGTTTCGTTTTATTTACAGAAGCTCTGCACAGGTGCTCAGACCGGAAATTGGTCACTAATTCTTCCTTTTTATAGACGTAGCATTTCTCTGGGCTGCCTGTACCTCTAAACAATTACAGCAAACAGTTTAAGCTGAAATTGTGCCCATTAACAATGCACTATTTTCAAGAGGATCTATATTGTGCTCTTCTGGAGCATGACCCAAGTTGGAAAGCTGTTTTATTTACAGGAATGTTTACATGTGTCAAGCATTTCTCAGTTAGGCACATGTATTGTACGACGGGTATCATTTATTTTTCTAGCCGTGGGGCTCATTCACACACAACCTTAGTGGAGGAAGCCAACATGGAGCTTCCATGCCAGCTTCCCCTGGGTTTATTGGCATGGTCATACTTGTACCGCAAACCCTTTTCATGCAATATGTTAGGGATGGCAACTTCGGATTCGGATCAATCCGTAATTATCTGAAAAATGGCAATTACGGATTGATCCGTAATTATCCGTATCAGCCCCATCACCTGTAATGCCCGTAAGTTACAGGCACGGAGCACTATCTCCTTACCCCACCGATCAGATGATCAGTGGGAGTGGTGTGTGTGTGTGTGTGCGCGGGTGTGTGTGTGCAGAGCTGGTACTTACCCAGTGGGATGGGTTCCCCACTTCTCTGGCTCTGTGCTTGCCTCCAGACGTGCCATACTTTAAAAACAAAAAAAAAAGCCTGCACAAAATGGCTAAAATGGCCATTCTGCTAATGTGCAGCCCTTTCCCAACATGGCGCCAGAGGAGTTGGTGCCAACTTGGGGAAAGGGCACTCATTCTGAGCATGTGCAGCACTACTGCACGCATGCTCAGAATGGGTGCCCTTTCCCAAGATGGCGCCGACTTGGGTGCCATCTTGAGAAAGGGCTGCACATGAGCAGAATGGCCATGCCTTTTTGCATAGGCACAGTTATTTCCTCTTTGGAGGAGGATCGAGCGCAGAGTTGGGGGAGCTATAAGCATATCCACTGGGTAAGTACCAAAGCTGACCCCCCCTCCCCCTCCCTTTCTGGGTCTCCCCTGCACTAAAGCTCATTGAAGCAGTGCCAGCACTGCTCCAGTGAGCTTTTTAGTTTTTATTACGGGTAAACTGAACCCGTACCCATAATAAAAACAGTAAATTATAGATTTGTGTCTGTAATGGATCCGAATCCGTAATTTACAATAATTTGACATCCCTACAATATGCTTCCTCCTGTCCTCCTTTCCCCCCCTCCCAATGGCAGATGCTGACATGGAGTGAGATGTTTCGTTGACTGGTTGAAATTCTAATACAGCCAAAATCATATGTGCATAATTATTTACTTTTAGGAAATGGGTCAACTTGCTAGGAGATGAATAGTTATAGACTTTGTATAGTAGCATTATAAAAGCCATATACGAAATGTGACCTTGGTTTTCACCAGGAAAGAAGTGGCATTCTGGAAGCTGCAATCTGTCCCTAGCTAGCAGAAAAGTGTTTTTCATAGGATTATGTAAGGTGGCCTGTCACTGTGGTATGAGTACTTTCCAGTTCTCTGCTAGCTAAAAGTAGGGATTCTGAGTCACTCTTTTAACATTCCTTACCATCGATTACTGCAACCGTCTGCTATATGGCTTATTTCATTTCTTGAGTTCTTTTCTGTGTATTACTCAATTTTTGAATATTTTAGTACGTTCATTTTCCTAACAGCATTGAAATAGCAATGACCAAAATGAAATTTCTTTAACGTTGGAAATTGTAATGTGACTGAAACTGTGGATTAAAAGGGGTGGGGTTGCCGAGTTGGTCCCCAAATGTAAGAGATAGTGACAAAGTAGTTCAGAAGGTATCTTCTATTGGTCCAATTCCCCCTTGAACAGTCCAATAATTTATCTCTCTCAAACTGCTTTGTCTCCATTTGAAACCATGGATTAACACGCAAGATGATTTCAAGAGCTTGGTGAAATACAAGAATTCACAATACATACATGCAGGTGAACTGTATAATAAGCATACAATTATAAAATTACTGTCAAATACCCCTTGTTGATGACAAATAGTTTATTATTATTATAAGCATTTATATAGCTCCAGTGATGTACCTGGTGCATCACTGGACGGAGGAATAGTGGGTAAAAGGAAGGCGGCATATGTAAAACTCCACTTTTCCTTTAAGGAAAAATTCCAGATTTCTTTAAAGCAACGTGAGCTTCCCAGGGTGGAGAACAGTAGGGCTATAAGTTGAAATGGAATCTTGTCATTAAATGTTAATTTAAATTGTCAGATTTCAGTATATGGGCGACATTATAATCATCTACAGAACCATAATAAAGAGGGTCTGATAACAATGTTTAGATTTCGGGAGGGTGGGGGTGGGCTGGGCTAGGGATTATTTTAGACTAATATTTTAGAAGGATGGAAACTTACTTAGTCTTTCATTCTGTTAAGCTTTACACTTGGGGATCTAAGCAAACAAAAGGAGATGATGCAACGCTTCCAAAGGAAGATGTTGGAAGTAAAAGGTGATGCAAACACAGGTAGTTAAATGTTGTCCTTAAAGCTCAATACTTCTGAGGGCTGGCCACCTTCTCCCATCTCAGAACGTTCTACTGGATCAGGCTGGCTTACGTTAGCAATTGCATGGCAATCTGTTTTGGTACTGTCTTGTTTTATGATGTAAATAATTTTTTAATTTCTAGATTTGGCTTAATTTTAATCCTTAACCCAGATATTTTTCATTGGTTTCAGGTTCAATAGATAGGACAAAATTACATCTCTGATTTCATTCTACTTTTACATGACTCCAACACGACTGAAGTATGCAAGTCCTAAGGGGAAAGCTCTTTGCTGGAGAGGGTGTGGGGAAGTGGGCGACTACATCCATTGTTGGTGGAGTTGCTGGAAGGTTAAAGAGTTCTGGCTAAAAATCTGGAAGATAGCAAATAAAATAGCGGGGATAGTGATACCTTGCAAACCAGAAATTGCATTGTTAGGGCTATACCCACAAAATAAAATTATGGAGGCCAGCAGGAGGGCCTGTCAGACACTCTTTTTAGCAGCACAAAGTATCATCGCCAGGTATTGGAAATCTGTAGATGAACTTCCCTACGAAGAATGGCTAAATAAGATTTGGCATTTATACTCAATGGAGAAATTACACTCAGAGCTCCAAGGGAAAGGGAATCTCTTCAGAGAAACCTGGGCCCCAATTGTAAAGGAGCTGGGAGGGAAGAAGTTGGGTAAAGAACTGTCACTAAGTTTATCGGACTCGTAATGTTAATTTGATGTCTTCACATTTGAACTTCAACGTAAGGCTGTTTCACCCACTGACCTGTCAACATTACCACTCGAGGAGAAACAGGGACATGTCATGGAATCTCTATCCTGCCCTTGTATATATAAAAAAGTTAATATTCATGTACTGATTTGTTAGACACCGTCTTGAGATGTAATTGTATAATTAATGATGTAGTGTACAACTGTTGGACTGCAAATAAAGATATGAAAAATTAAAAAAAACAAAAAAATAAGAAAATAGTGCCAAAGATTTTAGTTTTGGGTTTACCTAGTGTGTGTATATCTCCCTGCTGCTTTACACAGAAATGAGCCTTCATACCCAGTTACATACAAGACTGAAAAGATTTTTTGTTGCTGTTAGACTTTCTTTAAAAAGAATTCATATAAATATTGTTGTCCAAAAGCCCTATAGATGGAACTGCCTCATCCTTTGCCTAAACAGTGTCAGATCACGTTGGACAGTTGGATTTAGTCTTCCTATCACACAAGAGTTAATGTTAAACATTGAAAGGAACATTAATCTAACATCCAATTTAATATTTCAGCAAGTATTCAAATGGTTTGATTATCTGATCGTCTGCTCTTCTAAAACGTAAGAGGTGTGCTGTTCTGACAGTAGTTCGTATGGTGCTATATGGTCCGGATCAGGGGGCCCCTGACCTTGTTTTGATGCTAGTAAATGCGAGATTGGTAGCAAATAAAGCAACAAAGGTCCAGGAATTGATCCTGGACCATGCAGCCGACCTCATATGCATCACAGAAACCTGGCTGGACACTGAGTCGGGGCCTATTTTGGCTGACCTTGTTCCAGCTGAGTATTCCGTGAAGCATCAACGACAAATTGGGGGAGGAGGGGCGGTGTAGCTATGATTTTTAGGAAGTGTTGGGCTGTTTGGAGGTATCCAGTGCAATCCATATTTGGTATTGATGGTCTCCATCTGGTGTTTGATTTGACAGAGGACAGTTTAGGAGTGCTGCTTGTATACCGTGCGCCTACCTGTATTTATTGATTTTTATTTTTATTTTATTTATTTATGCATTTTATAACCCGCCCCTCCTGTCACAGGCAGCCCGGGGTGGCTGCTAACAACAATAAATATAAAATACAATTAAAATATCTTCCCCCAATATAATATCAATAATAAAATAGAGAAAACCCCCATCCCTCCGACCCCTCACCCTCTCCAAACACCTGACGGAACAGCCAGGTCTTATAATTCCTACAAAAGGTCGGGAGGTCTGGGGCCAGACGGGCCCCCACCAGGAGGGAATTGCAGAGGCGTGGCATGGGCACGAAGAATGCCCTGTTCTGCGTGGCCCCCTGGAAAACCCGAGGGACCTCCAAAACGGTGCCCCCGGACGACCGCAGGGGCCGGTCTAGAACCCGGGGGGGGTGGGGTGAGGCGATCTCGCAAGTAGGCAGGACCCAGGTCGTGTAAGGCTTTATAGGTCAAAACCAACACTTTGAATCGAGCCNTTTGGGTTTATAAATCATTTATTTTAAGCTTGATGTGCATGTAGACTGTTTTCTTCCATCTGATGTTAACCCTGGGAACTCCTTGCTGGTGGGTTATGCCAGGCCACTGGCCCAACAGCCCCGTGGCTCTGCCCACCGTCTCCCTGGCTCCTTCCCTAGGCCTAGCGGCCCGGCCTTACTGCCCCTCCAACATAAAAACCCACCAGCCACACCTGGGAAAGCGCATGGAGCTGAGGGGGCCCTGCATTTTGTGTTTGCCAGGACCCTGCAATTTCTAAGGCCGGCCCTGTGGCCTACCACAGAATACATTTAAGAATTTACTTTTTGTTCCATTCCAAATGTAACAGACACATTTCATTAGGAAATTCAAAACTTTTTTTAAACGAGTGCATCCTTACAAGTAAAATAGGCTTCTTCTATAAAATATATGTTCAGGATTGTCAGATATTTATTACTTATTTATTTGTGTTTATAATAGATAGGAAACTTGTTTATACACTGGATAAATCTGCTCAGATATTTTATTACAGTAATATTTGGCAAAAAGCCTAAAAAGTTATGAGATCTCCATCATGATCTTGCTATTTCTGGATTCTTGATATTGGCCCTGTTCCAGAAAAGCACATGGGTAATTTTAAACATGCAAGCATTCCCATTGACTTTTTTGTTAATGTAATGAGGACAAGTCTTGATTTTGTAGTGTCATTATCAACAGTTCAGCAGCAGACAAATGTTATCTCTAGTGTTGTTCATAAATGCCTACTGGGTTGCTGCACCAATGGGCATTTTTACACATACCTTAAAGTTCTGGATTTTTCAGTCTTCTGGGTTTGCAAGTCCACAAGTAAGTTCCAGATGCATTTCTCTCTCTCTCCCACCCACTCCAAGACAGTTCCTGGATGCATTCTTTACACAAACAGTGCCCTGAGGCAGCTTAAAGTTGCTGCAGCTGTAGACGTGACAGACTCCCATGGAAACCAAGTGATCACAGCTGCCTGGAGCAAAGCAGTTTACCAGGAGAACTTTTTACATACAAAAGTTCTAGGAGAGGTTCTATGCAGAAGTTGAAAGACCTGGATGTTTAAGATCTGGGTGAGTGATTTAGACAAACAAAAAGTTCAGGATGGGACAGCAAACATGCAGGAGAAATGTGTGTGTAAAAATACCCATGATTCATCAAGCTACCATGCATCATTACACTGTTATTACATTACATGTATTTCTACACAGTCCCTGCCTCAACCAATACGGAGAGTGGTTTTAGAAAAGTGCCTCACAACCCATGGGTAATTTCAGATGTGATGGGCCCCCCCATTGAACCACAGTTCGAGATCTGTTTCAGATCCCGGACAGGAATCAGTCCAGCTGTCCTTTAGATGTGCTGGCCTGATTCCTACAGGGGATCGGGAAGGGGGCGAGGCTCCCCTGGCCACCCTCTGGGAGACAGTCTGGGCCATAATCTGGGATGGGCCAATGTAACAGATGTTACTTTTGGCCAATCCCAGATCGTGGTCCAGTTAACCACGATTCTGGACCTCTGGGAGGCCGGAGGTCCAGAATTGTGGTCAATGTGTTTCCCGCCAGAAGTTCACTGTGGTGAACGTCTGGCGGAACACACAGATGTTACAGGACAAACGGCCACCACAGGGGATTCACTGTGGTTGACCGTGGTCCGGTAATGTCTGAAGTTATCCCATTACTCACCAACCAACCACCTGTCATGCATGTTTCAGGGCTTCATAGGGCACCAATGTGGCCCTGCAACATGCATGATGAGTGGGCAATGGGTGGGGAGGCACTTGTCGCAAAATACGCACAGGAAGGAGGCACAAAAGGGGAGAATGAAGATTACTTGGGTAATGGTAAACTGGTTATTGCCTAACTGTTGAGTGCTTATTCTTGCTGCTTCTTTTTTAAAAAAAAACCCCAAACCAAACCATAGCGATGTTAACAGTTTTAAAACATAGCGATAGCTGTGTGAGGATTTCCTTCAATTCACTTAGTTAAATTGTTACTCTAACCTCAGACTCTGCATACATGACCAGCACATATAATGATAAGCTGCTGTTCCCTTCCCCTACTCCAGGAAATATGAAAATGGAACAAATAAAACTACATTAAACAGGACCTCTACTGAGAGCAGAAGCAACTCATTTTCTGACTATGCTGGTGTATAATATTTATTTTATCTGAAAAATGAAAATGTAAAAAAACATTTATTTATTTATTTAAACAAAATGTATACCCTGCTCTTCCCACCACAGGCAGCCCAGAGTGGCTAATAAAAAATATAAATATAGTATAAAACAATTTCACACTTTAAAACATAATGATCGTAAAAAGGAAAAACCCACTCCACCCACCCCCATCCTTACCCCTCTCCCTCACCAAATGCCTGATGGAACAGCTAGGTCTTACAGTTCCTATGGAAGGCCGGACGGTCCGGGGCCAGACGGGCTCCCACCAGGATGGAATTCCAAAGCCGCGGCGCAGCCACTGAGAATGCCCTATTCTGCATGGCCCCCCGGGAAATCTGGGGGACCTCCAACACAGTGCCCCCAGATGACCGCAGGAGCCAATCCAGAACCCGGGGGGTGAGGCAGTCTTGCAAATAGGCAGGACCCAGGTCGTGTAAGGCTTTATAGGTCAAAACCAACACTTTGAATCGAGCCCAGAAGACTATTGGCAGCCTGTGCAGAGATTGGAGCACTGGTGTAATGTGCTCCCAACGGCCCAGCCCCACCAAGAGCTGGACCGTTGCATTCTGCACCATCTGCAGCTTCAGAGCCGTCACCATAGGTAGACCCACGTCGAGCGTGTTATAGTAGTCTAACCGAGAGATAATAAAGCATGGATGATCCTGGCCAGGTCCAGAACCAAAATCAGTGGCCAAAGCCGCCGCACTAGATGTAACTGGCGGAAGGCACTCTTCGCCACAGCCTCCACCTGGAGATCCAGGCGGAGCTGCGCATCGAGGAGCACCCCCAGATTCCATACCTGGGAAGTCAGTGAAGGATAGATCCCATCAATCGAGGGAGCCATCACATTCATTGACATACCCACTAACATCACTTCCGTTTTGTCAGGATTCAGTTGCAGTTGATTAGCCCTCATCCAGTCCCCCACAGCTGCCAGACACCGGGTAAGCACCAAGAGAGCCAGGTCTGGGACGGTCAAAAATGAGAGATACAGCTGGGTGTCATCCGCATACTGATGACACCTCACCCCATACCCCCTGATCACCTCACCGAGCGACTGCATATACATATTGAACAGGAGAGGGGACAAGACAGAACCCTGTGGGACCCCACACGGGAGGTCTCGGTAAGATGAAAAACAATCACCGAGTACCACCCGCTGAGTTCTCCGGGTCAGGAATGAGCGGAACCATTCAAGAATGATCCTGCCCACCCCTGCACTGTCCCGCAGGCGTCACCAACATCTCATGCAGCCGAGAGATCTAACAGGACCAATAGGGTCAAACAACCGTGGTCCTTTTCACAGCGGAGATCATCTACCAAAGCCACAAGTGCTGTTTCAGTGCCATGACCCGGACGAAAGCCAGACTGAGAAGGATCAAGATAACCAACGTGGTCAAGATGCCCCTGGAGCTGCTGAGCCACTACCTGTTCAATAACCTTCCCTAAAAACGGAAGGTTAGAGACAGGCCGATAGCTGGCAGGGGAGTCAGCGTCAAGCGATGGTTTCTTGAGCAGAGGCCGTACCACCGCCTCCTTGAGGCAGCCCAGTACTTTTCCCTCCCACTGGGAGGCATTGACCACCCCGGCCAGCAACGGCCCCAACTGTCTCCCGCTGTCTCGCGGTAGCTCTTAACCAGCCAGGACGGGCACGGATCTAATTCACAAGAAGTGGCTCGAACCGCCCCAAGCACACCCATAATGTCAGCGGGTGTCACCAACTGAAAGTGATCCCACAAAATCGGATAAGCCGGGGCTTCTACAGCCTCTACATCCTCCACTGTATTAAGTACGACATCGAGGTCCAGGTGAATACAAGTAACTTTCTCCGTAAAATATTTCGCAAAAAGGTCACAGTGGGCAGATGATGACTCAACCCGAGGGTTGAGGGAAACCGGACTGACCAGCCCCCGCACAACCTGGAATAGCTCCGCCGGATGTGATTTTGCGGACGCTATGAGGGCAGCAAAGAACTCCCTCTTTAGTGACCGCATAGCCACGGCATAGGCTCATAGAGCTAGTTTGTCGCAATCTGTTGGCTTCAGTAGGAGAACGACTCCACCGTCGCTCCAACCGTTGCCCCTCTTGCTTCAGCATCCACAGCTCCTCGGAGAACCAAGGAGGTCTGCGGAGCCTCTGCCTGGGCAACAGATGCCTAGGAGCCATTTGATCGATGACCTTCATCAGCAAGGTGTTCCATAACTTGACAAGATCATCAATGAGATGGTCATCGAGGTCAGAGGGTAATTCCCCCAGAGTGCCTAGAAACCGCACTGGGTCCAACAGCCTCCGGGGGCAGACCATCCTAATAGGTTCCACACCCTTCCAGGGGCAGACATGTGCTAGAAGGGAGGTCTGCAGAAGGTAATGATCCGTCCATGACAAGGGCACTGCTGATAGCTCCCCCATTAACGGAGCACTCGGCTCAAGGCCAATGCAAAAAATGAGGTCCAAGGTATGTCCTCTAAGATGTGTCGGACCAATGACCCTCTGGGACAGACCCATGGCGGCCATGAACTCATGCTCTGACCTCAGCCATGAAACCATGGACGTGGACGTGCTCGCCAGCTACCGACCTGTCTCTAACCTTCCCTTTTTAGGGAAGGTTATTGAGCGGGTGGTGGCGCTTGAGCTCCACACGCAACTAGATAGCATCGGTTTCCTGGACCCTTTTCAATCTAGGTTCCGTCCCGGCTATGGCACTGAGACAGGGTTGGTGGCCTTGGTCGACGACCTCCGCCAGGAGATGCATGCAGGATGTTCAACATTTTTCATCCTGCTAGATCTCTCGGCTGCTTTTGATACCGTGGACCATGGGCTGCTGTTGAGACGACTGCGTGACCTGGGGGGTCTGGATGGGACTGTTCTTGAATGGTTCCGTTCATTCCTCTCGGGGAGAAGCCAGTGTTGGGAGCGGAAACATCTTGCCCCCACGCTTTATCCTGCGGCATTCCACAGGGTTCTATTCTGTCTCCATTATTATTTAATGTATATATGCAGCCCTTGGGGGAGGTCATGAGAGGGTTCGGGGTGCAATGTCACCAATATGTTGATGATACTCAGCTGTACCTCTCCTTTTCAACTGACCCAGACCCTGCTGTCTCGTTGCTGTCCCAGTGTTTGGAGGCCGTGGCGGAATGGATGTGGCAGACCAGACTGAAGCTCAACCCCGATAAGACGGAGGTGATGTTGGTGGGGAGAGCGATGGAGGTAGTGGCCCCCCTGATTGGGGTGGTTCGCCCTCTTATAGCTCAGCAGGTCCGGAGTCTGGGGGTGGTGCTGGACGCGGATCTCCGCCTGGAGTGGCAGGTGGAGGTAGTCGCGAAAGCGGCTTTACGCCAGTTGCACCTGGTGCGGAGACTGCGTCCGTACGTCTCCGGCCTGGACTTGGCCTCCCTCATCCATGCCTTCGTCACCTCGAGGCTGGACTACTGCAACACGCTCTACGTGGGGCTTCCCTTGTGCCTGGTTCGGAGGCTGCAGCTAGTGCAGAATGTGACGGCCTGTCTCCTTACGGGGACGGGTTGCCGGGAGCACATTACACCTCTGCTCCGGACTCTGCACTGGTTGCCGATAGCGTGCCGAGCTAGGTTCAAGGTTTTGGTGTTGATGTATAAGGCCCTTCACGGTCTGGGCACCTCATACCTCAGGGACCGCCTCGCCCGCACCCCAGAGCGGCTCCTTCGGTCTGCCGGGGGTGCCTTTTTGGAGGTCCCCCGCGTTAAGCGGGGGACCACAATGGAGAGGGCATTCTTTGGAACTCCCTTCCGGAGGAAGCCCGCCTGGCCCCAAGCCTGTTGACATTTCGGTGAAGTTGTAAAACCTGGCTGTTCGCCCAGGCCTTTTGGGAGGGTGGGGTTTTAACTCCCCTACCTTATTTATTGTTTTAAGTGAGGTCCCGGGCCCTGTTTTAATATGTGGATGGTATTGTTGATTTGTTTTTAAATTGTTTTATATATATAGTATGTGTTTTATTGTTGGAAGCCACCCCGAGCTGTTTGCAGGAGGGGCGGAGCAAAAATCTATTAAATAAATAAATGAACTCATGCTTGGCTCCCCCGGGAACTGCATCAGTGTGAACGTTGAGGTCCCCCAAGACTATCATCTTGGGGACCGCAACACCACCTCTGACACAGCCTCCGCCAGAGCATGCAGGGAGACCGCCGTACTGGTAGGTGCACGGTATACCAGCAGCACTCTCCAACTGTCCCCCGCCAAATCAAACACAAGATGGAGACCTTCAGTGCCTACCATGGCTCGCACTGGATACCTCCCCACAGACCACTCCTCTTTAAAAATCACAGCTACACCGCCCCTCCGACCGCAGCTGGTGTTGTATGGAGTATCCAGCTGGAAAAAGATCAGCCAGGATAGGCTTTGTTGTCTAGCCAGACTTCCATAATACACGCGAGACTGGCGGCAGAATTAGCTCCTGGACCGTTGTTGCCTTATTTGCCACCGATCTCGCATTTAACAACATCAGAACCAGGCCGGGCGCCTCCTGACCAAGTTTCACCTGCTGGTGGAGGGGTAAACGGGACGTGCACCAGGCACCTATCCCACCTCACCAGTCCCACTCCCTTCCCCCTGAGACCATATCTCCCCTGGCCTGTCAAGACACACACACCCCTGGCTGCCTCCCCAGCCTCCCACCCGGCTGTCCCATCCAGGCTGCAAGGGAGATTCCCCNCCTCAATCCCTTTCCCCAAAGTATTCCTCCCCACCCCTCTTCGTGGGGCTCCCTCCCTCACAGGGAGTCACCCCCCCACCCCAATCATTTGGGCAGTGCCCCCCATCTCACTGGGAGGCACGGCCCACCCCTTCCTATTCTCCCTTCCCTACCATTCAGGCAGTGCCCCCCCTCTCATGGGGAGGTCTCACCCACTTCCCCCAAGGGCCATCCCCCGCCCTCTCACCAAGGAGGTTAGCCCTTTCTTCCCTAACCCAATCCCCAATCTGTATGGCAGCCTCCCTACATGCTCTAGCGGATTTGGTGTTGGGGGTGGTGTTGCGGTCCCCGAAGACAATAGTCCTGGGGGACTTCCTAATATCGGCATCAGTGTGGATGTTGGATGTGGAGCATGAGTTTATGGCCGCCATGGCAACCATAGGCCTGTCCGATGGTCAGCGGCCCGACGCATCGGGGGGGACATACCTTAGACCTTCTGTTTTGCACCGGCCTTGAGGCGGGTGGTCCGTTGGTGGGGGAGAGATCAGCTGTGCCCTTGTCATGGACGGATCGTTACCTTCTGCAGGCCTCTTCCCTGGTGCATGTCTGCCCCCGGATGGGCATGGAACCAATTCGAATGGTCTGTCCCTGTAGACTGATGGAACCAGACCGGTTCCAGGAGGCTCTGGGGGATATACCTTCTGATCTGGATGACCATCTCATTGATGACCTCGTCGGGTTGTGGAACACCTTGCTGGTGGAGGCCATTGATTGGACGGCTCTGAGGTGTCCGCTTTCCAGGTGGCAGCACCGTAGGCCTCCCTGGTTCTTGGAGGGGCTATGAATGCTGAAGCAGGAGGGACGGTGGTTGGAGTGACAGTGGCTCTGTTCACATGCTGAAGCCAACAGGTTGCTACATAGAGCGAGTTTACGAGCCTATGCCATGGCTATGCGGGTAGCAAAGAAGGAGTTTTTTGCTGCTTTCCTAGCATCCACTAAATCCTGTCCAGTGGAGCTGTTCCGGGTGGTGTGGGGGCTGGTCAGTTCAGCCTCCCTCCACCTTGGAATGGAGTCATCTAGTGCCTGCTGTGACATGTTTGTGGATTATTTTGCAGATAAAATCACTTGGATTCACCATGGTTTTGATGCCGCATTTTCTGCAGGGGGGCAGTTTGAGGTTATGGAAGCCCCGCCTTGTCTATGTTCGTGGGATCAGTTTCGCTCGGTGACCCCTACCAATGTGGAGGATGTTCTTGGGGCTGTTAGGGCTACTTGTTGTGAACTGGACCGTTGCCTGTCCTGGCTGGTTAAGGCCTGCCCGGAGATGTTGGGGCCGTTGCTGGCAGGGTGATCAATGCCTCCCTTAGGGAGGGCAGCCTGCCGGGCTGCCTTAAGGAGGCGGTGGTATGACCCATGCTCAAGAAACCATTGCTTGACGTTGACTCCCTTGCCAGCTATCGGTCAGTCTCTAACCTTCCCTTTTTAGGGAAGGTTATTGAGCAGGTGGTGGCCTGGCAGTTGCAGGAGCATCTGGATCATGTTGGTTTTCTTGATCCCTCACAGTCAGAATTTTGCCTGGGTTATGAACCAAGACTGCGCTTGTGGAGTTGGTTGACGACCTGCGTCAGGAATTAGATCAGAGTCATTTGGCCCTACTGATTCTATTAGATCTGTCAGCTGCTTTTGATACTGTTGATCATGAGATGTTAGTGACGCGCCTGTGGGACCGGGCGGGGGTGGGCGGTATGCTTCTTTACTGATTCCACTTGTTCCTGGCCAGAAGAACTCAGCGAGTGGTACCTGGGGATTATTTTTCATCATACCAAGACCTCTCGTGTGGAGTCCCTCAGGATTCTGTTTTGTCCCCTCTCCTGTTCAACGTGTATATGCAGCCGCTTGGTGAGGTGGCCAGCAAGTTTGGTATGCGGTGTCATCAATATGCTGATGACACCCAGCTTTACCTCTCTCTTCATAGGACCCAGGCCCAGCAGTCTTGGTGCTTACCAGGTGTCTGACAGCTGTGGGGGATTGTCCCCCATAGTCTTCACCTATAAAGCTCTTCACAACCTCGCTCCCCCCCTACCTCTCTGTGCTTATCGCCCTCTATACTCCAGCCCGTGCACTTCGCTCCTCCTCTGTCCCTTCTCTCACCCTTCCACGCCTTCCCTGCTCCCCTAAGCGCCTTCGTCCCTTCTCACTTGCTGCCCCCCATGCCTGGAACTCCCTCCCTGTCCACATCCGCCTTGCCCCCTCCCTTCATACCTTCAAATCTCTCCTTAAAACTCACCTCTTTCGCTCTGCTCTGTCTGACTCTTTATCCTGCTGAGCCACTATTCCTATACCTACGATCGGTTTACCCTTATCCTTGCAACATGGACCTGCCTGCTGTCATTCTCATCGTAACCAAGCCAAGTACGTGCACCTGAGACCTCGCATCTTCATGAATGTTAGACCGCTTGTCTCTCCCTCTGTTCCCCTTCCTATGTCTCTCCCCCAGCTCCTGTCTCTCAGATTGTAAGTCCTAGGGGCAGGGACAGTGTCTATATTATTACTTTGTAAAGTGCCATGTACACTGCTGGCGCTATATAAATGTTTGTTAATAATAATAATAATAATAATTGGATGAGAGTGAATTGACTAAAGTTGCATCTCGATAAAACTGAGGTGGTGATGGCCCCCATCGATGAGATCTGCCCTCTGCTGGTTTCCTAGGTAGGAGTCTGGGGGTGCTCCTTGACTCGCAGCTCCTCTTGGATGCTCAGGTGGAGTTTGTGGCAAGGAGTGCCTTTTCCCAGTTACATCTGGTGCTTTGGCCATATGTTTCAGTCTCTGACCTGGCCACTGTCATCCATGCTTTCATCACCTCGAGGTTAATCTACTGTAATGCGCTCTGCATGGTGCTACCCACGGTGACGATTCGGAGACTGCAGCTGGTGCAGAATGCGGCGGCCTGTCTCCTGGTGGGACTGGGCCACCGGGAACCTATTACACCGGTTCTTCAGTCTCTGCACTGGCTGCCTATAGTCTTCCAGGCCCGATTCAAGTTGTTGGTCCTTGCCTGTAAAGCTCTAAACGGCCTTGGCCCGACCTATTTGTGAGACCGTCTCACCGCCCTAGTCCTGGCTCTGCCCCTGCGGTCATTGGGGGTTGCTCTCCTCGAGGTCCCCGAGTCTGCCGGGGGTGCCACGATGGGGAAGGCATTCTTGGTGGCTGTTCCACAGCTGTGGAACTCCCTGCCGGTGGAGGCCTGTTTGGCCCCAGATCTCTCCTCTTTTTGATGCTGTTTTAAAACGTGACTGTTGCATCTGGCTTTTGATGGGGAGGGTGGGGAGAATGGGTTAGGGTGGGGGGTGGTTAGGGATATTTTAATTCCTCCTTGTTTTTAATGTTGATTGTGAGCCGCCCAGAGCTGTCTGTGGCAGGATGGGCGGGGTAAAAGATTTTTTTAAAATAAAAATATATAAAACCCAAAGGGAATATTTATGCTCCACTAATGAGCAAGTTTTAAAATGTACTTATTTGGCGGGGAAGGCATACTAATTTGGCTTGACTTTGAGGAAGATCTTATCGCGGAGATTTTGCTAATAGTCAAAGTCATGCTTTAAAAAAAAGGAAAAAAAGAAAATGGATATTGATAAGTGCGTTATAATCTTGTAAAAAGCAAATGTTTGAGACTTTTCTGTGTTTTTTTGCAGTGTAATGTTCCGGTTCAGAAATGCCTTATGTGGATCGTCAGAACCGTATTTGTGGTTTTCTAGACATTGAAGAAAATGAGAATAGTGGGAAGTTTCTCCGAAGGTACTTCATACTTGATAAGAAAGAAGAAAGTCTGGTATGGTACATGGATAATCCACAGGTAAGATACCTTTTGGAATAAAATTCTGAAACTCCAACATACAAATATTTTCCTCTACAGTAAATCTTTTTATTTTTATCCCCCCAAATAAATCTCCTCACCAAATGCCCGGCGAAATAGCCAGGTCTTGCATTGTCTTTGAAAGGAGGAAAGGTCTGGGGATAAGTGACAGGAGAAAAGATCTGGGGATAAACTTATGGGGGTTTGGAATGAATTGGACTTGAAAACTTCAGGAAAAGCTTTTTTTTCCCTCCCCTTTTCTTTAAATGTATTACCTTGGCCCCAGTGTATCGTATATTGGCTGTGCTGAAGTATTGACACTTGAAATCTAGGTGAAAATTAGAACACGTTTCAAAGCTTCAGTATTTTTTTTTCTACCATAGGGTGTTGACAGCCGTACAAAAAAAAAGTTAAGGAGAATATTTTAGGTATCGTATTTGCACAAAAATACTTGGGGTATTTTGATATCAAATGTATAGTAGACTGTGTGTTGTTACCTGGTGCTACAGACAGATCCACCCTTGTGAGTACTTTTTAATTGCAATGTTTGTTTTTACCAGGGACGTAGTTAAGGTGGAATGGGCCCCTGGCCAAGAATTCAGGATGCGCCTCTCTTCCCCCCCCCCCCCCGTCCTCCCCAAGCACCCAACATCATCTTTTCCATTCTGCGGCACACTCAGCACGCTCATAGATTGGTTTGGAGCTCTGGGGCACACTCGTTAATTTGTTTCAGCTTTGCGGCATGAAAAATGGTAGTGACAGCTCTGGGGCCTTGAACTCTTGAGAGAGCACAGAAAGCAAGACAGCTCTGGAGCTCTTGAAATAGCTCTGGGGCCGTTCTCTCTATTTTTCTCTTTTTATCTACTATTACCATTCCCCCCAGCAAAGCACAATCTGCAGCTGTTTATTGAACCTAATCACCCATCTAGGTGTCAAAATTCACAGATGTGAAATCCTACCTTTCCCTCAGTAGGAAGGACTTGAGCTAGCAGAGAAAGCAAGACAGCTCTGGGGCCATTCTCTCTAATTTTCTCTTTTAGCTACTACCATTCCCCTCCGCAGCAAAGCACAATCTGCTATCTGAGGGTGTCTAGCCTCACAAAGACCACCCTCTTCTGCCCCAGCCCCCTCTCTCTCCCGAGCCCCACACAGACCTGGAGGCAGTGCGTGACGCCCCCTCCTCCCTGCACGCACAGACCCCCTCCTCCTCCCCTCTCTCCCAGCAGAACTGAGTGAGCTCCCTTTCTCCAGGTCTGGGAGTGCTTCTCTCCTGCCTTCCCACTGCAGTAGGGCTCCGGGCAGGCACAGCGGCAGTGGGGACAGGGACTCAATCTGACTCACTCACCAGCTGCAACTCGGTGTCTCTACGCGCAGCTGCTGCTGCAGCCTGCAGTAGCAGAATCGGTTGTAGGTGAGAGTGAAGAGACAACGATCATAGGTATAGGAATAGGAATAGTAAACAGATCATAGGTATAGGAATAGTGGCTCAGCAGGATAAAGAGTCAGACAGAGCAGAGCGAAAGAGGTGAGTTTTAAGGAGAGATTTGAAGGTATGAAGGGAGGGGGCAAGGCGGATGTGGACAGGGAGGGAGTTCCAGGCATGGGGGGCAGCAAGTGAGAAGGGACGAAGGCGCTTAGGGGAGCAGGGAAGGCGTGGAAGGGTGAGAGAAGGGACAGAGGAGGAGCGAAGTTCACGGGCTGGAGTATGGAGGGTGATAAGTGCAGAGAGGTAGGGGGTAGCAAGGTTGTGAAGAGCTTTATAGGTGAAGACTAGGACCTTGTGCAAGATTCGTTCAGGAAGGGGAAATTTAACTTTCTGGTTGCTGGTTCCAGATGTAGGACTGGGAAAACTTTAAAATCTGCAAAGTTTTCTTTTTCTTGGTAAGTGATGAACACGAACTTCCAGCTGTTTAGCTCTGCTGTTAGCCCTTGGTGCCAGTGTGAGTCCCCAGCACTTTAATGGGACTGATGGCAGTGCTAAGCAACTGGAGGATTGCACTCGAAAGCTTGGGCGCTCTTGGCTTTGGTTTAGAAAAAGGGAAGAAATCCCATTTTTAGGCCATTTATTGGAGAAGCAAGGTATTTCTGATAAAGGGACTCTCTGGCTTTAATCATAAGGTTATAAAAGTTCTAACTTTTGTGGTTCACTTTAAATTTTGTGGAACTGATTTTACAAAAGTAACAGTTCTTGCCAAAAATACTGACACTATTAGATAAAAAATATTGGATGTTTTTTGTTTAGTGCAGGGGTGAGCAAATTTCCAACCCTAAGAATCTCATACCAAAATCATCATCATGGCCAAGAGCCACAAAAGACAGATACACACTTGTGCATGCAAACAGCCTCTCCTGCTTCATGATTGCCTGGTGAAGCCAGTGCCCTGCAGTCCTGGTTGCTGAGATTCTGAGAAGCAGTTGAAATTCAGCTACTGAAACTCAGGTGCAATAAAGTAAATCACAGGACCATTAAGGCTGCATGGAGCCCAAGAACTGCATGTGCCTCCCGAGCCACAGTTTGCCCACCCTGGTTTAGAGTGTGTCAGACCATTGAAGCTTGTATAGCTCAAAACTGGAATTTAAATCAACTCATAAATCAATCATCGTCCAATGCACATGATAGAATATTAGTTTAATACCCTCCTGAAATTACATACTTCAGTGAGTCACCAAATTCTGTATCATTTGCAGTTTCTGGATGGATTTAAGATGCAATTGCAGCACTAGAATGTTGCATGCTCTGTAAGGGGCAGAGTTATGGCAGAAAAGGGACGGGGTGAAGGTGGTCCCCATTTCCAGTGCTTCTCCATCCACTATGGAACACTAATATCAGTGTTTTTATAGGGGCTGCGGCCTTTGACAGCTATGGAACCAACCTAAGGCTGATCCCATCACCCCCCTTCCCCATATCTTATCCCCATTCCCTGTCTCCCCCCTGATCAACTCCCATTCTTCTGCTCCCTCTGAAACTGTTGCTCCTCTGCTAATAAAGCCCCCTATATCCATGATCTCTTCTTCTCTCGCTCCCTTCATCTTCTCATCCTCACTGAAACCTGGATCTCCCCCACTGACTGTCACCCCTGCCACCCTCTCCTACGGAGGTCTCTCCTTCTCCCACTAGCCCTGCTCCGAAGGCTGGGGTCGTGGTGTGGGCCTCCTCCTCGCCTCTTCCTGCCACCTTCAACCCCTCCCCCCTCTCTCTCCTTCCCCTCCTTTGAGGCTCACTCCGTCTGCCTCTACTCCCCTCTCCATCGCCGTGTTGCTGTTATCTACCCCCCCCCCGGCTCCCTCTCCTCCTTTCTCTCCGAGTTTGAGGCCTGACTCACCCTATTCCCCACTCATCCTTGGTGACTTCAATATCTGTGTTGATGCACCCTCCCAATCTTGCATTGCTCGCTTCCTCTCCTTAGCTGCGTCCTTTAATCTCCACCTCTGGACTTGTTCCCCCACCCACACTAATGGTCACTCTCTTGATCTCGTGTTCTCTAGGAACTGTTTTGTTTCCGATCTCTCCTTCGAACACCATCCCATCTCTAACCGTTTCCTTGCCTCCTTCAACCTCTCCCACTGCTCCCCTTCCTCTCCCCTATCTCCTCGTTCCTTCTGCGATCTGCAGGCCATTGTGCCCCGGGACTTTGCCGCCTCCCTCTCTCCTCCTCTTCTCTGTCTTATCCTCCTCCCCGGATTCTGACATCTCCGCCTTCAACTCCTTTCTCGCTTCCACCCTCGGCTCCCTTGCCCCCCTCTCCTGCCGCCCGGTTCGCTCCCGTAACCCTCGCCCTTGACTCACCCCCACCATTCGCCATCTTCGCTACTGCACCTGGGCTGCGGAATGCCTCTGGCGCAAATCCCACTACCACGCCAACTTCCTCCACTTCAAATTCTGCCACTCATAGCTCAAATCTGCTATCTCTCTTGCTAGACAGCAGTACTATGCCTCCTGCATTGAGTCCTGCTCCCAGGACCCTCGCCGCTTCTTTTCCACCTTTGACTCCCTTTTTAAACCCCCCTGTCCTCCCTCTCCCTCTTCTCTCTCCGCTCAGGATCTTGCTCTCTTTTTCACCTCTAAGATTGACAAGATCCGCCTGGATATCGCTTCTAAGTCCTCTCCCCCTGCTACTCCTCCCCCCTCTCCCTCCTCCCCCCACCTCTCTCCTGTCCTCATTCCTTCCTGCCTCCCTTGAGAAAATCTCCTCCTCCAACCCCTCCACTTGCCCCCTAGACCCCATTCCTTCCCGCCTCCTGACATCCATTGTTTCTGCCATCGCCCCTCCCCTCCTGCACATCAACATCTCCCTCTCTACCGTCTCTGTCACCTCTGCCTTTAAACACGCCACTGTCTTCCCCCATCCTCAAAAAGTCCACTCTGGATCCCTCTGAACCCTCTGATTACTGTCCTGTCTTGCTCCTCCCTTTTGCTTCCAAGCTCCTTGAACGGGTTGTCTACTCCCGTTGCCTCAACCGCCTCTCTGCCAACTCCTCCCTTGACCCACTCCAGTCTGGCTT
>QEPC01013568.1:2596441-2704656 GCA_003113815.1 Sphenodon punctatus
CCCCCACCCTCCACGCCTTCAAGTCCCTCCTCAAAACCCACCTCTTCTGCTCTGCCCTTCCAAACTCCTGCTAAGCACCTGTTTACCTGCAAAGTCCCAATTTACTGTAACCAAGCCAAGAACATGTACCTGAGTTCTCGCATCCTCATGGATGTTGCATCCCTTGTCTCTCCCTCTATTTTCCCCCTTCCCTGTCTCCCCTCCCCCTCTCTTTAGATTGTAAGCTCTCGAGCAGGGACCATGTCTATCTTATTCTTTGTAAGCGCCAGGTACATCGCTGGTGCTATATAAATGCTTATAATAATAATAATTAATAGTGGGCCCAACTCCGGGTGGGACCAGTTGGATACTGTCAGCGCTAGTTTAAAATCATTGCAGCTCCTCTGAGGAAAGGGAAAGGTGAAAGACTAGTGGGTAATGTCAGCACCACAAATTTTGATTGTTATCCAGCACAGAAAGGATTCATCATAAGTATTTAATGATTTTTAGTGGAATCTGCAAATTTAATTACTACACTTCTTGGAAAACATGTTTTAAGCTTGTATTTTGTAGCGTATTTTAAAAATAGTGAGGGATTCTTTAGACGTGTGTTAAAAGCTGCTTGTCAATCACGAACTGTCACTCCGTGAAATCAGTGGAGCTGTTAACGTCTATGATGTGGTGTTTTGGTCCTGGGTCAGAGATCCCTGGTTAGTAAGTGGCAATGGACATGATTCCACTCCAATATGCTAGTGCCTGTGTATAGTAACAATAAAACTTAGACAGTTGGCTGTTACCATAACTATCGTAGTAGCAGAAGTCAAGTTTGACATTCTGTTTGAACGAAGACTGCAGGGTAACGAAGACTGTTATTTTTAACAAAAATAAATAAATAAATCTCCACTTAAACGATCCTCTACCAAAATGGTAGGGCTGCCGCAAAGGTGGCATGATTAGGAATAATGGGTTAAAACTACAAAAAGATGAATTTTTGTTAAATATTGGGGAAAGCTTCCTAACGGTAAGAGCTGTTTGGCACTGGAACATGTTGCCATGGAGAGGTTATGGGATGCTCTATTATTGGAGCTTTTCAAAAAGAGGCTGGACAGGCATCTGTCAGGGATAGTGTAGCTGTAGATCCTGCATCAAACCAGAAGGAGTGTCATCAATAATGGGAGTCCAAATCCCCTCCAAGTCACAGGGCTGACCCATCATCCTCCTCCTCCTCAGTCTTGTCAGGATTCTGCCTCAATCCACTCGCCCTCATCCAGTCTCAGGCACAGCCAGGCAGTGGGTAAGCACCGAGACTACAGGTCCTGGGTTGAATTAAAAAAAGTAAAGCTAGGTGTTGTCAGCATACTGATGGCACTTCACTCCAAATCTCTGAACGATCTTGCCCAGCTGCCTCATATACACATTGAACAAAAGGGGAGAGAAATGTGACCTCCCCTCTGTGGTCCCACAGGGTTCCAAGGGGAAAACGAACAGTTGCCCATCGCCACCTGCTGAAACCTCCCTGATAGGAATGATCAGAACCACCTGAGAGTAGTCCCACACACTCTCACCAGGTCCTGCAGTCATGTCAACAACACCATGATCAACTGCGTCAAAGGCTGCTGAAAGATCCAACAAGATCCACAGGGTGCAATTCCACTTGTCAATCTCCAGGCACAGATCATCGACGAAGGCCACAAACACAGTCTCCGTGCCATACACAGGAAGAAAGCCAGATTCCAAGCGCTTACACACGAGGTGGGGGTGGTGGTGGTGGTGGTGGTGGTGCGGGGAGAGCAACTGTGGATCAAAGTCATGGTGGGATGGTTGCGTGGAGCTCTGCTCATGTGCACAGGGATTTTGGCTTCATCGGCCCATTTCTGCCGTTGTTTCACTCTCAGGAGATAGGGCTCAAAATCCAGCTCTGTCTCCTGTGAGTGAGATCATGGCAGAGATGGACTGATGACGTTGAAGTCCGTGCATGCAGGGGTGGAGCTTTGCGTGGCTGCCCTGCCGCAATTTTAGCATATGGTAGTTTCTCCTCTTCCCCCCTCTTTTCGGTTTCATGTGCAAGCGTCCTGAAAAGGATCCAGGAATCCAACAGTGTCGAGATGAGCATGGAACTATCGGGCAACCACCTGTTCACTAACTCCCTAACAAGGAAAGGCTAGAGACAAGGCAATCTCTGGCCGGGGAGTCGGTGTCCAGAGTTGCTTTCTTAAGCAGGAACTGCACAACCACATGTTTAAGGGTGTTCGGGACCCTACCCTCTTGAAGGGGGGCATTGACAGCCCCGGTCAGCAACAGCTCCAGTATCTCTCAGCTGACTTTCACCAGCCAAGACGGGCAAAGATCTAATTTGTAACTGGTCACCTGCATCACTCCAAGCACATCCTCCGCATTGGTGGGTGATACTGATTGAAATGGATCCAAAAACAGGACAAGACTGAGCTTCCATAACGCCAAACCCTGACTCTAGCGCCCAAGTTGTGGTGGATGAGTGATTTTTGTCTGCAAAGTAACTAATAAAAATGTCACATCAGGCAGCAGATGATTCTAACTCCTGTCGGAGACAGGCTGGATTAACTAGGCCTCTCACCGCCTGGAGCAGCTTTGCCAGACAAGACTTTGCAGATGCTATGACACTCTTCGACTCCCTAGCAAACAGGACAGTTGGGTTCCTTACCTTGGGAATTGTCCTATTTTCCTTTGTTTGGCCAGGCGTTTGGCAGGCAGGAATAGGGTTGGGTGGAATTGGGTTGAGGGGTTTGGGGCTGAGGATTGGTGGGTGGCAGGTGGGTTTAAAGGGGGAGGTTGTTGGGGTTTTAAGGGATTTTAATATATTGTATTTTCTATCGCTGCTGTTAGCAACTCTGAGTCTCTGGAAAAGGGCAGGGTAAAAATGTAAAAAATAAAATAATAATCATTACCCATCAGGGTAGTTTCTTAAAGCCATTTCCATAATATCTGGGGTGTGTGCTTCCTCTGTCAGAAGATGTAACCAGACCAGAAGCAGCTAAATTTGTGAAAGAGAAACCAGTTGAAAATGATCATGGCAACCTTGGCAGCCATGCAACTAAACTGAATTTAAAACAAGCCAACCAGGCTCAAGCTTGCCAGCTATTAACCAGAATAAGTTCTTATGTGATAAGGTGAGACAGAACCAAGAAAACAAAAGGTTTTTAAATGCCTAGTTCCTAACACAGCTGGCTACCCATAAGCTTCCAGGTCTCTGAATAGATGCCATAGGGCTCCTCTGAAGACTGCTGTCATCCCATGTGTCTTTCTGAAACAAAGGGTTGACTCCCTAGGGTTGAAGAAGTCAAAAGGATGAGGCTGATGTGCCAAACCTTAGGTCCAGTGAATTGGTTTGGGTTTGAAGTTGACTTGCACTGCCTTTTCCCACTGCTTGGTAACACTTCATCCATAAGAGATGCAAATGCTGCTAATACAACTTCTCCAGTCCACTCAGTAGAATACTTCACCACGGTTGGAGAACCAAACCCCTTAGGATCATTCCTTCCTTATTCAGAGCTAAATCCCCGTCTCTGTTTTCTCCACCCCACTCTCCCTTTATGATCGTTTGGGTTGTGAGGCTCTTCCTCTTTCAGTGAATTCTCTCTGTAGCCATTTTGAAGTTTTGCCAAATTGGTGCCTGCTCCGTGAATGGCCCTCTCCCCTGCAGCTCCAGAGTAGAACCCTGTACATGAGGAACATGAAACATCCAGTTCTAAAATGCTAGGCCCTACTCCCAGCTATTATTTTTTTTTTAAAAAATTAAAATCCATATTCTTGCCACAACCCATTCTCAGCCAGTACACTCCTGCATGTAATCCTAGCCTCTGGACTGGTATTAAAGTACTTTGCAAGGGGCAGGGCCGTGGGATTCCTCCCAACCCACAGTGCTGATGCTCGATGCTGTGGGTGGGGCTGTCTTGCTTCCTGCCAACCAGCTAACAGATGAGAAGATCTTGCTACCGCTTTCAGCATGAGTCTTGGAGAGGTTTGGTGTAGGCTGGGATAGTTTTACTCCACAAATTCCTGTAGGATGCAACTTTGTCCATCCAGTCCCACCTGCAGCAGCCTTTTCTTTTTGCTCCCCCTACAGGCACACGGAGGTAGTTTGAGCTCCTCCTGCTGGACTCCACATTGATGAAAACAATGTTGTCCTTGCCCGACTGCTTAGCTTACCCATCTTTGCAACTTGTTATCTGGTTATATTCTCAGAGTTACAAGTATTTAAACGTAACTCATTGCTTTACAAAACTATATGAACCCCTACATTTTACCAAGCAGAATATGTACAAACAGTTGTTCCAGGAGGTATTTTTTTGTTTTAAAGAGGAGCAGTTTGAAGCAGTTCAGTCTGTTTACACACACAAGATTTTTCATGCCAATCTTCATATTTCATGCTGTCAAGAGCTGGTGGCGTCAACTTGAAAATATTGTGGAATGTTTCAGTCCGCTCTATTGTGAACATTACAAAGGCTCAGTTATTGATTGTGGGTGGGGAACCTTTTCCTTTCCAAGGGTCATTAAAAAAATTAGCAAAAGCTCCCAGTGTGGGGAGCAGAAGCTGGGGGGGGTAGGGGGACACATAAGGGATATGCTTCAGAAGAGGTGGGTTCAGATCGTGCATCCACCCCCTATACTTGTGTGCATGCCCTCATCTCTGTTCCCTTACCCCGAGTCTTTCAATACTTGGGGCTAGGAACTAGATCCAGGAACTGAAGAGGCCATGTAAAAACTAGCACTGCATGGACCACATGTAGCCCCCAGGCACCTCTGATTTATATAGTGCCAGCAATGTGCCCAGAGCTGAACAGTCCTAATTGGAGACGGGTCCCTGTCTTGAAGGGCTTACGATCTAGGCTTTTTTCTGCCTATTCTACATATGCATATTGTTTTGATCAGACAACATTGGACTTGATTTAGTGGAGGAGACTGGGTGACTGACTCTCAACGAAAGCTGATGGGCATTAGAAACCGAATGCTTGCCTTTGACAATCTCCTAGATCCCTGCTTAGGTTGGAAATAGCCCAGAGGCTTCAGGTCTGATGAGTCTCGGAGAGCCCAGACTTCTCCAGGGGGTGGCTCGATTTTAACTGCACTTTGACCTTGCCCATTGTGGAATGTTTCAGCTGGAGAGCCTAGCTGAATTCTACGGCCCTGACAGGACTGGTTGGGTCTCATCTGGGGCAAGGAGCAAGTAACTTGAAAAACAAAATCACTTTGTCTGCACCCACATAAAGATTACACTATTCAACCAACCTTGGAGGCCTATGTTCTCTTGCAGCATGTCATTTTTCACACGTTGGGAAACTAATAATCCTAACTCATCTTTAACAAGATAGTTGGTACTCAGTGTGTTTGTTCCAAACTCTGTGTGTGTTCTAAAAGCAGGAAGATTTCCATTTCTGTTCCATCAGAGTCTTTGTATAATGAAGCTCTCCACAATTCGCTGTAATTTAAGTGAATGAGTGCCATTTTAAAAACGTGTTTTTCTCTTTAAATTTTTATGATTATGGTTAACAGGTGTGTTAAACTGCAGGTCATGTAGCTTTGTAGGCATGATGACACTATTTTTGCTCTGTCTAGTAGTGTTAATGTTTGACTGTAGATGTAAGATATGGTTTGTTGGGCTGTTTTGTCAATTTGCTGTACTCCCAAGGTGCAACAGTGAAATTCCATGAAGTGTGAAGCCCCAATCTTCTGCTATGAGAAATAACACAAATATATTCCTCTCACGAACAGGTCACTGTGACTCTTGTAGCTGCTCTAAGGAACTGCAGTATGGGTTGGAAATGCCAGAATGGAAAGGATCCTTTGTAACCTCCATTCGTTAGCTAGTACAGGTCTAGAGACCTGTGTTTGCTGCATTTCTCCATTGCCACCAATGAGGAAAACTCAGTGAACATGGGTCCTTGTTGGTATCTTAGTGTGGGGTATATTTTGAGATCCGCTGAGTATTGGGGCATAAATGAGCCCGCTTTAAAGGTACCCAAAGGGAGCAATCCAATGGCCCACGTACGCTGACCACAGGCACCATGCTCCGGCCAGACAGCATGCACTCTCAGGAGCATGCACGTTCTAACTGTGCTCCGTGTGTGTGGGTCAGCATATGTGGGCCGTTGGATTGCCCCCAAAGTGTTTAGTGGGAAAAATAATTCTTCCTTCTGTCAAAATAGAAAAGATACCACCATGACTTGACATCTTCTAAGGAAAAGCATTCTTTCAAAAGGATTTCCTGGATACAAACGTGCAAGAATATTTTTTATTTATTTATTTATGTAAAAAGTTTATCCCGCCCCTCCTGCCCACAGGGCAGCCCGGGGCGGCGAACAACAATATAAACAATAAAACAATTTAAAACAATTAAAAATTCACAAATGTAAGGAAAAGAAACCCACCCTACCCCTCACCAAAGGCCTGGCGGAACAGCCAGGTCTTACATAAATGTTGAAATAGCAGGAGACTGGGGGGACAACCAAGCGTCCTCCAGGAGCGAGTTCCACAGCACAGAGGCGGCCACCGAAAAAGATCTAACGTGGCCAGCCACCTCGCCTGGGGAACCTCCGAAAAGGCTCCCACGGACGATCTCAAGGGTCACATGGGTAGTGAGGCGATCCCTCAGATAAGTAGGACCCAGGCCGTGAAGGGCTTTAAACGTTAAAATCAGCACCTTGAACCTGTCCTGGTGCTTTATAGACAACCAGTGCAGAGCCCAGAGCAGTGGTGTCATGTGCTCCCTGCGGCCCGCCCCCGTAAGGAGATGGGCCGCGACATTCTGCACTAACTGCAGCCTCCGGACCAGCTTCTCGGGCAGCCCCACGTAGAGCACGTTGCAGTAATCCAGCCTCGAGGTGATGAAGGCATGGATGACAGTGGCGAGGTCGGAGTCTGAGAGATACGGCTGAAGCTGCCAGGCAAGATGTAACTGCTGGAATGCACTCCCCGCCACAGCTACAACCTGAGATTCCAGGCTGATCCTTGAATCGGGGAGCACACCCAGACTCTGCACTTGAGACACCATGGGGGAGTGAAGAACCCCCCCAACAAGAGGAGATTTAACCACCCCCAGGTCTCCCAAGCCCTCGCCCACCAACATCACCTCCGTCTTGTCAGGATTCACTTGCAGATGGCTCAACCTCATCCAAGCCCCCACAGCTGACAGGCACTGGGAAAATAGGGAGACTGCGTGATCTGGGTCGATGGAAAAAGAGAGGTAGAGCTGAGTATCATCAACATACTGATGACACTGCATGCCCTGAAACCCTCTCACGATCTCCCCTAACAGCTGCATATAGATGTTAAACGAAGGGGGACAGAATGGCATCCTGCGGGACTCCACACGCAAGGCTCTGGGGGGAAGACATACACTCCCCCCAAGCCCACCCGGTGAGTTCTCCCAGCCAGGAACGACCGAAACCAGTCCAAGACCATTCCGCCAATCCCGGCACGGTCCCGCAGGCGAGTCATCAGCACCTCATGTTTGACTGTGTCAAATGCAGCTGAAAAGTCTAGCAGGACCAGTAAGGTCTGACGACCCTGGTCCAATGCCAGACGGAGATTGTCAACCAAGGCCAATGCGGTCTCCGTACCATACCCAGGGTAAAAACCAGACTGAAAGGGATCAAGGAAACTGGTGCGGTCGAGATGTTCCTGGAGCTGCCGTGCCACAGCCCGTTCCCTAAAAAGGGAAGGTTATTGACCGGCCGATAACTGGCAGGAGCATCAGCGTCAAGAGATGGTTTCTTGAGCAGGGACCTAACCACAGCCTCCTTCATGCAGTCAGGTACCCTGCCCTCCCAAAGGGCAGGCACTAACCACCCCAGCCAGCAACGACCGTAACGTCTCCTGGCAGGCTTTCACCAACCAGGAGGATGGGCAAGGATCTTGTTCACAAGTGGTGGCACGAACAGATCCCAACAAGGACTCCACATCGGCAGGCAACACCATCTGAAACCGATCCCACGAAACAGGACAGGACGGGACATCCATAGCCCGAAGATGATCCTCTGCAATAACTGTGGTACTGAAATCATGGCGGATGTGAGCGATCTTACCTACAAAGTACTCGATAAGCTGGTCATAGCGGTCACTGGATTGCTCCAGGTGGAGGCAGGCAGAACTGACCAAGCCTTTCACCACCCGGAAAAGCTCCGCTGGACGTGACTTTGCAGATGCAATAAGGGCAGCAAAGAACTGCTTCTTTGCTGGCTGCACCGCCACAGCATAGGCCTTTAAACTGCTTTTATACTGTGATCGATCATACTTGAATACATAAACCTTCAAAACAACTAACACCAGAAACGTTGCCAGGAGACACCTGTTTTTAGTTGATCACCAGATGTAAAACACCATACAAGGATATCTTATTTTTATTTTATTTTAGCAATTTTTACCCACCCCCTCCTGCAGAAGCAGCTTAGGGCGGCTAGCAAACATCTAAAAATCGGATAAAATACAAACATAAAATCATATAAACCATAAAACACTGAGTATAAAAATATAAATAGTGGGGCAACAAAACTAGAACAACCAAAAAATCCTCCCAAACCCCCTCCCCCCCCTTAATCCATCTCCCTCGCCAGACAGACAAGCCAGGTCTTGCACATCCGTTAAAAAGGAGAGGTCAGCCAGAAGGGAGTTCCACATCCTCGGTGCGGCCACTGACAACGCCCTCTCCATCTTTGCCCTCCAAGAAGCCGGATGACTGTAGGGGCTGATCCAGCGCCCGGGGAGTGAGGTGATCCTGCAGATATGTGGGGCCTAGGCAGTATAAGGCTTTATAGGTAAGCACCAACACCTTGAATTGGGCCTGGAAGACAGTTGGCAGCCAGTGTGGTGCTTGGAGCATAAGTGTTATGTGCTCCGGGCACCCAGTCCCCATAAGGAGTCAGGCTGCTGAATTCTGCAACTTCTGAGCCATCACCATGGGTAGCCCCATGTAAAGTACACTGGAATAGTCCAGTCTAGAGGTAATGAAAGCATGGACGATGGTGGCCAGGTCAGTGTCTGAGACGCATGGCAGAAGCTGTCTCACCTGTTATTTCGACGTTTATGTAAGACCTGGCTGTTCCGCCAGGCTTTCAGGGTGGGGTGGGGTGTTTTTCCCTGCATATAAGAAGTTTTAACTTTTTTAATTGCTTTATTTTTTTATCTTTGTTGTTCGCCGCCCCGGGCTGCCCTATGGGCAGGAGCGGCGGGATAATTTTTTAAATATATAAATAAATATAATTGGCAAAATGCACCCCTAGCCACAGTCCTGGGAGTCGACGAGCACCCCCAGACTCCAAACCTGAGGAATCAAGGAGGGTGCACTCCATCAATGATGGGTACCTCCCCACCCCCGCCCTTCCCCACCAGCATCACCTCCATCTTGTCAGGATTCCGCTTCAGACAGCTCACCCTCATCCAGTCCCCCACAGGTGCCAAACAATGAGTAAGCATTGAGACTGCATGGCTAGGGTCAGATGAAAATGAGAGGTACAGTTGGGTGCCATCAGCATATTAATGACACCACACGCTCTCATGACCTCGCCCAGCGACTTGCATATACACGTAGAACAGGAGAGGGGACAAAGGAGCACATGAGAGGTCCTGGGGGGATGAGGAACAGCCCCCCAGCACTACTTACGGAGTTCTTCCGGCCAGGAAAGAGCGGCACCAACAGTCCCGCCCACCCTGGCTTGGTCCTGCAAGCGAGTCCCAACAACTCGTGATCAACGGTATCAAATGCTGCTGACAGATCGAGAGATGACTGGCCCTGATCCAAGTCACCACGAAGGTTGTCAACTAGTGCCGTAAGCACAGTCTTGGTGCCATAACCCAGGCAAAAGCTGGACTGCGAGGGATCTAGAAAACTAATGCGGTCCAGATGCTCCTGTAACGGCTGAGCCGTTACCTGTTTGATAACCTTCCCTAAAAAGGGAAGGCTGGAGACCGGCCGATAGCTGGTGAGGGCGTCAGCGTCAGGTGATGGTTTTTTAAGTAGAGGCCTCACCACTATTTGTGTTTCAAATGTGTTTTGTTTTTTTTAAAGAATTCTGTTAATGAAGCTTTATTAGCTTCCTTGCATTCAGAGAATATGTATTGACCCTGCCATGTCACAGAACTCCTCTTTACACTATATTCTATTTTTGATTTTTAGAACCTTCCCTCTGGCTCTCCGCCTATTGGAGCCATTAAACTTACCTACATATCAAAGGTATGTTTGTTTTGAAGTCTACAGAATAGTGTATTTCCCTAGTTGTGTATAGCTTTATCATATTCTATTAATAGACACTTGTGATAGTAGCACCCAGGAGTTATGAAGTTGCCAGAATATCTTAACCACATTGCAGCCTGTAACTTGGGGGATATATATACGTTTTCTTTTTCTTCTCAAATTTTTCAGTTGCTTTTTCTTGTCCACGAACATCTACTTTCCACTATAGTCATGTTTTGTTCATTGTAGTATTCAAAAACAACATCCCTTCATCTCTCCTAGTTGTTTAACTTACTCTGTGGCTATCTGTTTTACGTTCTAAATCTGATCAGGTGCTTTACGTGATGGGTCTTAGCAGGGATGATAAGCATGCTGGAGAGAGAGAGAATGATTTCCTTTTTTCATCACCAGATGTAAAACACCATACAAGGATATGTTGCAAAAATATTATTTTTTATGTATCTCCGCCTATTGGAGCCATTAAACGTATCTACATATCAAAGGTATGTTTGTTTGAAGTCTACAGAATAGTGTATTTCCCTAGTTGTGTGTAGCTTTATCACATTCTATAATTATATATATAAATAAAAATTACACATATAAACTAATTAGTAGTGGTCCAGCACAATGTCAGTGGTATATTTAGCAAATAACATATTTTTACTTTCTTAATAGGTTAGCGATGCAACTAAACTAAGGCCAAAGGCAGAATTCTGCTTTGGTAAGTTATGGCATATTTGTCAAATCACTACTTTAAAAATAATTAACCCTGATAAGTTCTGCATTTCTTTTATTAGCTACTTTTGTAAGTATCTGTTTAGAAAAAGTGTGTTTTGCCTATTTCCTTCCCAGTGTATAGGGCAAGTGTTGTATATTGGCATTTTAAAAAATAACAATTTGTTTAGTTAAAAGTGGTTACCTAGCAGCTGCCGTTTGGATTCTTTTGGCACACTAAGTAAGATGACTGATAAAAATGGGTTATAACAACAACGGAGAGTCCGGTAGCACTTTAAAGACTAACAAATATTTATTAGTGCATGAGCTTTTGTCAGCACAAGCTGACTTCTTCAGATGCATGGAATGGATAGGCAGTTGGTCTATTATATATATGGTTACAAGTAATGAGATTAGTTACAGAGAGGAAATAGTTTACACTGAAAGACAAAACCACTTGAACAGATAGAAACCCCTCCCAACCCATATGTGGGGGAATGTCCATACATTAGGAGAACTGGATGGAAAACAGGCTGGAAAGTACAAAAAGTCGCAAAAGGTAAAAAGCTGTATAAAGGTACAATTATTTTTGTAATGTGATAGAAAACCCAGATCTCAATTCAAACCCAAAGAAACAGTATCAGATTTGGTAATGAATTCTAGTTCAGTGGTTTCACATTCAAGCCGTCCTTTTAGTGAAAGGTTGTTCATATTCTTGACGTGGATATTGTGGCTGCATAAGTCCATTGATTAACAATAGAATTTGATGTCTAGCTGTGATTTATGCTTTTGAAAATTATCCCCTTAATTTTTCATGCTACATGCATGTTAACGATGCCAGTCAAACTGCTTTTTGTAGACTTCAGGCTTTTCTCTAGTATGAAATGTTATGTTCAAAAGAGTACTTGTATAAGCCACTCCCAGATTGATTTTCAGTTTAATCACATAGTATAAAGTGTGTTTAAAACTCTATTTTAATTGCATATGTTCCATTCCTTCACTGTATGTTTAATATACTAATTAACAATGGTCCAGTAGCATCATGTGAAAGAATTAATATTTAATTTGGATCAACTGGGCTTTTCAAAAAGATGTCGCAGTTGGTAACAGAAGGTTATTTGTGTGTTGAAATGAAAAGATATATTTTAAGAAGTGTTTGGAAATGTTTCATAGCACATATTCTGTGTAAGCATGTGTTAAGCTTTTTAATTCTTCTCATTAACGTTTCCTTCTGTTATGGAATGGAACTTTAAACCTACCAAACTGCAAGAGGCAAACTAGTCATTAGCAATGTCTTGCTGCTTTCTCTCAGAATTAGCATGTTGTAAAAATGAAGATACACACACTTGACAACTGGTGCTGGATTTTGTTTTATTCCAACTGGAGTTGTCTGAGAGCTTTGCAGGAAACACCTGTGAATGTCCCCCTCCCTTCACCCCCCCAGCTAATGTTGCCCTGGTTTCAGATACATTCGTGTGCCAAATCTTGAATATAGAACATGTACAGTTAAGAAACATAAACAATTTGAATGGTGTGCTCTTCAGAAAAGTGAGGCCCAGTATTCATTCTAGTCTCACTCCCTCAGATCTGGCTGAGCTGTATCCTCCATTGTACCTGAGCGAATGGGAGGAACCAAGGTGGTTCCTCTGATTCTTGGCAGATGTGGGCTACTGTAAATTAAACAGCATTGAGACTGCTGTAATTTATAGCCAGGGATTTGTGTTAACTGTGTTTTCCCCATTGCTGCCAACGGGGGAAATGCAGTGAAGACAGGTCTCTGTTTATATCATCCTGCAGCAGCCTTGGAGAGAGAGTTGGGAATTGCTGGAGCACTAATGTTGTTTCCTTCCTTACACCACCAGTGCAGAGGTTGTGAGGGAGATGGAGTGCAGCTGGCTAAGCTAATTTTATTCCATGTGGGCACTGTGGGTAAACCACACGAGACAGGGCTGGACTGATCCCCCACCTGTCCCAGGGAGGGCACACACATCTTCCACATCTTGGGCTGGTGGGGAGAGCAGTCCAAATGATCTGTCCCCCGCCCCATGGGGAAACCAGGTTGGCAGGCCACTGTCACAAATCCCATCATGCCTTGGGGTGGTCTGAGGAACCATCCACGTGGGGAGGCACTTAGCCCTGTCTCACCCACTATCCCCAAGTCTGCCCCCTCTCCTGCCCCCTGCCATGTTGTAGACACACAAAAATGACAAACTGCACCCACCTCTCTATGGTGCCGGAACAGAAGTGGGTGAACATCTGGTGATTGCGGTCTGCTGCATCATGGGTTAATATGGGGTACGGTTGCCCAGTGTGGCCTAACTTCTCGTGTGGCCTTACCCTATGTCAAGGGAATCCACAGCAGGCTATGTATGCTCTCTCTAAAGTAACAGAAATAAGATTTATTAGAATTGGAAACCCTTGCCCAGTAGCTTAGAGAAAATTTGTCTCTCTAGCTTATGTCAAAATAGCGTGTGTTGTTTCAGAAATTCTACAAATATTTCACCTTACAGTGGCTCACTGCTGTCAAACCTTTGACAAACCCATTATAGATTTGGTTATGTGTTAACAGATGAAATAAATGCCACTTTCATCTTAACTGCACATGTAAATGACAAAAAAAAGTTACTGACTTGCAGTGGACTGGAGTATTAATGGCAACAAAAACAATTCTGCTCAAGGTTTTTGTCTTGAGACCTTCATAGGTACGTACGGTCAGAAAGGGCCATTGAGATAATCTAAACATTAGGCCACTGACTTTTCTAAACTCACTCTATCTTGTTAACTAACTTGTGGCTAAAGTGTTCTTCTTAGATGACTAGCTTATATAAAAGATCAAGGAAAGATTTACTTTAAAGTATCTAAAATGAAAAATGCAAAGTTCAAAATGAATTTAGAATTTGAATGAACTTGCATGCCTGCAGGAGTTACGTAGTGCAGCTTTAGCTATGCCTACAAGGACTTCACTACCCTTGGAACACTTCATGTATTTATTGAGGAAAAAATCCTAATGCCAGTGGCATTACAATGTCAAGGGTGCAATCCTCTGCCATTAAACTTGGTGGTAGCTGAGCCATCGACGTGGATGAATGGAGGCCTGTAGTTGACGTATTGGCTGTTCTATAGCTTTCCGCTAGCAGGGTGGAGTTGAATGTTAGCTGTGAGCAACACATTTGTTGCTTGCAATGTTATTGCATAGAAAGTTTTGAAAAAATGAATAATTTTTTGTGGGAACTTGAAATGTAAAGAAGAGAAACTGGCACCAAAACAACCAATGAAGCTAGACTAATATACATTGAATATTTAATTGTTGTATTTCTTACAGTGCAATTTAATTAATGTCTTAACAGTCATGAATGCAGGGATGAGAAAATATTTTCTACAAGCCAATGATCAGCAAGACCTAGTAGAATGGATAAATGTTCTGAACCAAGCTACCAAAATTACAGTAAGTAGTTCTGGCCCCTCTCTTTCCCCCTTGGGAATTATTTCTGATGTTCAGAGAGATTTTCAAATTGAAGTCTATTTAGCTTCATGTTTTAAATCTACTTGTGTTCTCCTGCCTATTATGGCTTTCTTACTTTCGGAAATATTCTCATTGTAGTTTTACCCACAGAAACCTGATTCTACAAGGGAAAGGATAAAACTAGCTGAAGAAGTCCCTATGCAAAACGCACACAAGCATGTGAAAAGTCTCCAACCTAGTCTGGGTTACAGTTGGTGTTACTTAGACTAAATGTGTGTGTGGGGAAAAACCTTTATAGTTGATATCTCTGAAATGCTTACTCTTTTAAACTTGAATAGCTACTGAAAATTGCTGCACTGACCAATATTGGGTATTTATCAAATAACTATAGCATTTGTATTGTTAGTGTTTGCATAATACCTCATACACCACCACCCAAAACTCCTAATAGTCTTGCACTAACGAGCCCCTGTCTTGAGAAACATACATTTTAGGATTTGTTTCCACAAAACGTTTACCTCAGGGTGATGTTTGGCAATGCATGAACTGTGTGTGTGAGAGATATATTCAGCCCAGGGTAGTTATTTTCAGGCTTGTTTGTCTTTGCTGTCAAGGTAGTTTAGTCATGGGTATCATGTTAGACAGGCTCCCAAAACTAATTAGTCCCCCAACCGCATCAATTGCATTTCAACTTCCCTCACAGTTCTTATTATTGGCAACTCTGGTTTGCTCATCACAAAATACGCCCCCATCATTCTGGTTTAGTAGTAGTGAAAGCAGGATGTAGTTTACTTGGGGACTGAGGGGCAATTGACTTTGGTCTGTGTCTACATAGGCATCCCAAACAAATCAGAGGAAGAAAACTCTGTCTTGCAGATAAGAAAACTGTGGCACGGTTTGTGAATTGATCACAGGGAGGCTTGAGGCAGACAGAGCTGGGAGCTGAACTCAGTTCTCTCAAATCCCAGGATCCTACCGGGAGGTAGAGGGGACCTGGGTTCAAGTCTTGCCTTAGCCAGAAACTCACTGGGTGACCTTGGGCCAGTCGCAATATTCTCTCAGCCTAACCTACCTCACAGGGTTGTTGTCTTTATATGTAAAGTGCTCCTATTACTATTAATGCATACTCTTTTTTAGGTACCAAAGCAGTCTGATACACTGTCTCAGTCTGAGCCAAATCGCCAAGTTGAAAGTCTAGGTGGAAAGAAACAAGTTTCTTACAGAACAGAAATTGTTGGTGGTGTTCCTATTATTACCCCTACGCAGGTAATAGTTTTCTCATTGGTCAGAGAGATGGCCTGTCAGGGTGATGTGATTTCTTAATTTATCTGTCTGTCTGTCTTACCTAGAAGTTACACGTACTTCCTAATGTCATAATCTTTCTTTTAGGAATTGCTTATCTGATGTGGACAGCTTCTCAATTTACGTTTTTTATTATTGTGTAAATTATTGTGCTTTGTGTTGAACTGCCTGAATTAAAATAAATCCCTATAGTGGGAATTTGAATTTCTTGGCATGAAATGAGTTGCAGGTGATGGCAGCATTATAGCTTGTGGAGACAAAGCCCTATAAGGGATTTCCTAGCCCCAGAAAAACGTGTAGCTTGCTCACTTCTTGCCTGATAAGGTCACATTTTTTAATTGTGTGATTTTTATCAGGCAAAAGTGCCGTTTGAAAATCCCAAATTAAATAGTTTGCCATTTGTGTAAGGGCGGATTCCGACGTGCGTTTAAATCGCACAGAATCCTCAGCGGCATAGTGCGATTTAAAAACCCCCGCACTTCCGGGCTGGTGTGAATGCGCTGAGCGCGCACATTTCCACTTAGCCCGAATGTTTGGAGTGCGGATTGAAAAGTTGCTCCGAGCAGCTTTTCAAACCACGCTCCAAACATTCGGGCTAGGTGCAAATGTGCGCGCTCAGCGCATTCACACCAGCCCGGAAGTGCGGGGTTTTAAAAATCGCACTGTGCCGCCGAGGCTTCTGTGCGATTTAAAGACACGTCTGAATCCGCCCTAAGTCTCAGGCATGAGACTCATTTGTGTAACTACCACAGAACTTGTTCACATGAACAATTACTCTGTAATAGTTACCTCCTATCTCACTTTAACTCTGCTTTTGTTCATGTGAAAAGCAATTGAAGTGAAGTAAGGGTAGTTTCTTGTTAGGGTACATACTCCTGATCAAAGAGTACATACTTGGGAACAGTGATCATGTGAACAAGGAAAGGATGTTAACTGAGGTGTGTTAACACATAACACTTAACACCAACTGTTAAGTCATTCACTTCCGAGATAGCCTCCTCCTGGATAATTATGCTGCAAAGTTTGAATGGATTATTGCAAAGTGGAATATTTCCACTGAAGTACATACATGAAGTGTGTGTGGGGCTCGGGCAGGGTTTAGCCTGCCTGTGTGAACATAGCCATAGAAGTATTATATCACTACATATTTCAAGCTTATGGTGCGTCTGAGCTAAAGATGAGAATCTTAAGTAGGGACTGGCATTAACTAAATACTTGTGTGTGATGTCGAGGTCTTAAAGGATCTGGAACATATCTTAAATACTTCGTGGTTTGTTTGTTTTTTTTCCTAGAAGGAAGAACACAATGAATGTAGTGAAGGGGGTGATAGAAACTACTTGAAACGGTCACAAAGTCACCTTCCTTACTTCGCTGCTAAACATCCTCCAGATAACGCTGTTATCAAAGCTGGCTACTGTGTTAAGCAAGGAGCAGTGGTAAGCGATTAGAATTTCTGGTCCGTAACAATGTCCTAAATGTGTTACTTCATTTACTTTCTGTACTATATTGAGATTGTCTGATAGCAAGTTCTATCTTTACCATTAGAATATCGGAGGTAGCTAAAACTACAATTTTATTTCATCATAGCTTAGCGAGTAGTAGTCCATTTATCACTAGCATCGCTTTTCATTTCTATTTTGTTTTTGGCAATTCATCTGTTTTTATATTAAAGTTGGAAGCCTTTTAGGGGAGATGGGAGGGAAATCTGCAAGATATTAGGCCAAATTCCAAATCTTAAGCTTGAGAGTGCTGTGTGGGATAATTAAAACTGCACATACTACTTTTGTAGTGAACAGTGCAGTGCTAGAACTAAAGCCTGCTTACTACCCTCCCAGATTTAAGGTATGGTGTGATTAGGGAGTGCTTTCCATTTTCTGTGAAGTCAAGATTAGAAATCTTGGTGGTAACTTTTAAGAAACTTGCTGAAAGAAAAGGGATGGTGGATTAATATCAAAAAGTGCATGGGAGTATGGTGTATAAAATAAGTACAGGGTAAGGTCACTTCATGTGCATGTTGCAAATAAAGTGTTGCATTGATCCTTGCTATTTGCATGCAGGTTATTGCGCAAAGCAGCACTTGCTTCAGGTTTATTAGCAGGTTTGGCAACATGAGTTTTTGATTGGATTCCTTAAGCTTAGGAGAAGGGATCCTCACTTAGCCAGTGCTAGGGTCGTCTGTAGAAGACTGTCGTCGACTCAATATACCCCAGATTGCCTTTATTAGCCCTAAATGTACTTTGCCACCTTCTACAGAATGGAGAATTAACACCACGTTGGTTTCATAACTGCAAGAGAAGGTGAAGTTTAGTGTGAAATTTAAGTCTTCAGACTCTAGAGAGTAGCATATAGTCAGAGCTGGAAGGGACCTCAAGCATCACCTAGTCCAGTCCCCTGCACCAATGCAGGATTCACCATACCCAAATTGCCTGCAAAAAGAAATCCACTAACAAGAAACAGAGCCCATAATGAAAAGCTACCAGTGGTAGAGATTGGGAGTGATCAGAGCACACCAATTCCTGAAATAGCAGCGAAATACGTATACGTTCATATGTCTCAAACAAATAAGCCACACTCATTCTGCAGGGGAAGACCCACCCCCACCTCCAATCAACTGTCAATTTGATCTAGGAGAGGTTTCCTTCTCACCCCCAAATATGGAGATCAGTTAGACCCTGGGCATGTGTGCAGGTTTCACCAGCTAGGCACTTGACATATAATCAGAGTACGTAGGCATCAGAATATCCCATCAGCCCCCCCCCCCCCTTTCAGTTTGTTTGTTGGTTTATTTATTTCAATTTATATCCCACCCTATATCCTGAGGCTCAGGACGACTCACAATAATTACATAAAATACAAATATATAATTAAAAACAAACAAAAAACTAAAAACACCCCCTCACGTCCCCCTCACCAAATCTACCCCTGTCTGGCTAAATAAAAAGGTGTTACACTGCCTCTGTAAGACATTCAAACTAGGGCTTAGGCAAACCTCCAAGGGAAGGGAGTTCCAAAGCTGTGGGGCAGCTACTGAGAGTGCCTCTCTGCAGGCCTGAGTCGTACGAAACTGAGCCAATGTTGGAACCCCAAGAGGGCACCCATGGTAGATCTTATGTGCTGCAAAGGGACATAAGGAGAAAGACGGTCCTTCAGGTATGTGGGGCCCAAGCCATTTAGGACTTTAACCAGCACCTTGAATTGTGCCTGGAATACTATAGGCAGCTAGTGCAGACTCTTAAGCACTGGTGTAATGTGCTCCCGGTGACCCATCTTCATCAAAAGGCAGGCCACCACATTTTGCACCAGCTGCAGCCCCCAAACAGCCTTCAAGGGCAGCCTCATGTAGAGTGCATTGTAGTAGTTCAGCCTCGAGGTAATGAAGGCATGGATGACGGTGGCCAAATTCATGTTGGAAAGAAAGGGACGCAGCCTTCTCACCTGATGGAATTGACAAAAGGCACTCCTGGCCACAGCTGCAACCTGACCTTCTCAGCAAAGAACGTCGACCAATGCCACAAGTGCAGTCTCCATGCTATACTCGGGACGAAAGCCAGACTGGCGTGGGTCCAGGAATCCAATTGCGTCTAGATGTCCCTGTATCTGCCTGGCGACCACCTGTTCAGTAACCTTCCCTAAAAAGGGAAAGCTAGAGATCGGGCAATTAGCTTAGCTACCCAAGGAGTCAGCGTCAAGTGATAGTTTTTTGAGCAGGGGCCAAACAACCACCATCTTAAGGGCGTCCAGTACCCTGCCTTCCCAGAGGGAGGCACTGTCAATCTCTGATAGCAAAGGCCCCAGTCTCTCATGGCTGTCTTTCACCAACCTGGACAGGCAAGGATCTAATTTACAACTCGTTGCCTGCATTGCCTCAAGGACATCCGCCACTGCGGCGAGTGACACCAACTGAAAGTGATCCAAGTAAGCAGGATAAGATTGAGCCTCCACTGCCCCAAACTCTGACTCTGCCAAAGAATCAGCAGCCCTCAAGTCGAGGTGAATAAGAGTGATTTTTCTCTGCAAAGTAGGTATTAAATTCTTCACAGCGGGCAGGAGATGGACTCAACCACAGGATGGAGACAGCCCAGAATCACTAGACTGTTCACCGCCTGGAATAGTTCCAGTGGATGGGACTTTGCAGATGCTATGATAGAGGAGAGCAGTCCTCGCTGCCACCCTAGCCATGCCATAGTCCTTCAAAATCCATCTAAGGTGCAGTCGGTCAGCTTCAGTCAAGTCAAACGCCACCAGCGCTCGAACTGCTTTGCCTCCCACTTTATCCGTCACAGATCCCCTGTAAACTGTGCTGATGCTGTGGAGGAAGCAGACGTCTGGGTGCTACCGTGTCAGTGGCTTTGGTCAATGTGGTATTCCACAACTCGACCAGGCCGTCCGTCCACAGAACAGCTGTCGCAATCAGTTTTGGACACCTTTGGTGCTTCAGGAAGAAAGAGAAGAGCCCCCTGCGGAAAAAAAATATTTGAGCGGGGGAGTGGGGAGAAAAGAAAATATTAAATTCATCCATTGGTATCTAATAAAAAACTTATACATTTTCCCAACTTTGTTTTAAAACTAATCAGTTTCTTTTTCTCCCTCAACTGTACTTGAGTGCTTATTTCAGAAGTTCACTGCTCTGATTAAAAGTTTCCTAATTTGTAGTCTAAATTTATTCTTGTATCCATTTGATCTTTTACTCGAACTTTAGTTTGAATAAATCTTCCCCTTTCATTGTACTAACTTCCCTAATATTTGTACCATGTGATCCTCTTGGCATTTTTTTTGTTAGGCTAAATAGGCCAAGTTCTTTTAACCTCATTTACTAAGCTAGGTTCTCCATTCCTCTTATTCTCCTGGTAGCTCTTTGTTGCAATTGTTCCAGTTTAAGTTCATCCTTGAACATCAGTGACAAAAACGGAACATGGTATTCCAGAGGCAACAATACCACCCTATCCCTACTGACAGTACTCCACCTAATACATCCGAGGATTGTATTTGCTTTTTTGGAAGCTGCATCACATTGAAAGCTCGTTGTCATTTTATGGTCAACTAGATCTCCCAATGCAAGGCACTCTCCTCTCTTTCCAACTGATAAGTTCCTAGCATGTTGCCAAAATGCTGATCCTTAATTCTCAATGCATAACTTTGCACTATTAAATTTTATCCCATTTTTAGCACTCCAATCCATGAGGTCACCCAGTTCATCCTGCATATTTTTCCTATCCTCCTCTGTGCTGTAATTCCTCCCAATTTAGTGTCATCCCCCCCCGAGTGCACTCCTTAAGCGCCTAACTTTTTCATAGCCCATGGAGCTTATACTAATTTTCAGAGTGGCCCGTGGGAGGGTTCCTTTTCTAGATTTTTCAAAATTGTATAGCTAGACTGCTACTAAAATTACTGTTTTGAAAATTGTTGTATGATTTAGGATTTGCTCTCTTCCTTTTTTATATATAGATGAAGAACTGGAAAATAAGATACTTTCAGTTAGATGAAAACACAATTGGTTACTATAAATCTGAACTGGTATGTTTCTAAATGTAAAATGTTGCTTTCAAAAAAATGCCTAGGATTAAGTTTCATCCTTGAAAATGTTTTATCCGGTCTTTGTATGCTACATTTGTACTACACAGTTTCGGCAATACTTTGGATGATAAAGATTACTGGTTAATAATTCTCTGACCTCACAATCTGCTGACGTGGAGACTAATCTGATATCCTAGAAGATTGATTTTCCGTAAGGAATAGTAGGTAATAGGACTAGCTCCTAAATATGTCCCACGGTTGTAGCTCATTTTGTATGGGCTTTGTTCATCTCATATTTAGTGTGTGTGAGAGTATTTGCTCTGTTATAAATGTTGGCCTTAATGAATGCAGGGTGGCTGCAAATAATAAAAGAAACCTAATTCCATATTTAAACATCTTAGTTTCTTCCTTTCCCGCTCCATACTTAAGATCTGGTAAATTAAGAACATCTCTAACTGAATTAGGGTAGAAAATGTGGCAGTAAGCAGGCCTAACCATTTGTAAATAGGTACACTTTTACTTACACTTTAATTGTGCAAGTATCAAAGTGATTTCTGGAAAATGTATGGCTTTGTTTTAATGACTCTCTTCAATTGTAGGAAAGCAGCAGTCTTCAGTTACGTTTTAACCCGGTTACATTTTACCCTGAATGACTTGGGAGCCACATGAGTCAGTTACTGTTAACCAGACAGCCGCTGCCCCAGACTGCTGAGAGGCATAGGGTTTGGCCAGGGACAGACTGCAGCCATTGGGTGCTAACTACTAGCTGTTTAGTCTAAATGATGCTACTGTTGGCAGGTGAATATGGATGCAAATGACCACAGATCATAAGGTGAAAAGCCACTTATGATTTACAAGCGGTTGTCTGATTATCATTGTCTTAAACTACTTTTTAAATAGTCTTACTGTTGAGAATACAAGTTAATTTGTATTAAATATGGGGGAGGTGAATAAAAAATTAACAAAAATAGTTGAAGTCATGACTTCATTCACTGCTGTTGAAGAAATTGTAATATCCAATTCTCTCCCCCCCCCCCAAAAAAAAAATGCTTGATCACAGTGGCAGAAGTATCTGATATATTTTAATAATTTTTGAAGAAACGAATTCTCGATATGATTCCAGTATTTCTTCCTAGCCACATAGGGCCCAATCCTAAGCCCTGTGCGTTCACAACTTGCATTCGTCCCCTGCACAGAGACTGTATCGTGCAGACAACTTGCACATGTGAATTTAGGATCGGCCCCTTGATAGCACTTTAGTTGGCCCATAATTGTCCGAGTGCAGAGTAGTCATTGGTATGTACTAAAATGAGTAATTACTTTACGAAAGTACACATAAAAAAATGGTAGATGGTAGTTAGTTCTTGCTATTACTCTTGTTAAGGAGAGAGCAGGGAGTGGTTCCTAAAATGTTGCCTGATTTTATGTTTCTCATTTGAAGACTTAGGTTGTTAATACACGGACGGGGGTGGGGTGGGGTGTTCTGGCACGGTGGGTGGAGGTGTGTGTGCGTGTAAACAGACACCACCCCCATCTCCAGCCATGGAGCCTCCGTTTTACCGGAGGACTCTGTGGGTGGAGGTGGGTGTGCGGCGGGAGCGCCCACACACAAACACCCACCGCCCGTGATGTTTACATGGGTGCACACCCGTCGCACACCCATCCCACTGCTGGCCATGTATAGACTGCCCTCCTGCCGCACACCCGCCCAAACACCGAGCGGTGGGAGTAGGGGTCGTCTGTTGCCATCTGGGGCCACAGAACTATATCTAAAGCCATTTTTACACAAAGACCTACAAAATATATTACATGTCATCACTGTGACCGTCATCCACAAGATGGTAAAGTCCCACTTTGGGTCCTTATCCACAATTTGGGAACCTCTTGAGTAGTATACAGGCCTGTAATTTCCTGTTCCTTCAGCAGCCACATGGTGGTGTATGAAATTAGCCGTTCAAAGACTGGGTTTTTTGTTGTTGTGTTGGGTTTTTTTTGCTTTAGAGAAAGGAACATAGGTAGCTTGTGTACCACAGTAAGGCCAAGAAGTAGACCATGAGCTATGGTGGCCAAATGCACTTGAGTGCCTCTTACATGTGAATGCTTCCATGTTTTCTGTAACTTAATCACAAGTGCAGCAGTTTCTGCCATGGTTTTTCCCCTGACAAAGGGGACGTGTTGGGTAACTGTATAAACTAATGCTCTGAATCACAAATGGCTTACTTGGGAATAGCCCCATTTGAAGCTGTATTCATATTGTATCCCCCATATTTCGACAAGACTAAACACTCTGGCATTAAGTGGCTTGTCGATTGTGGCTGAAAATAATTTCATACCACTGCTATGAAAGACTAGAATTACACCAATAGATACACTGTATCTTAATTTTAACATGGAATTAACATTGACTATGCTGTGTCTTGCAGTGCTGTTTACAAAGATTTCCTTTAGAATACATCCATTAAAAAGAAGGCTTAGTCTGTAGGTATTACTAAGCCAGATATTAGCTTGGTAGGATCAGGTTTGCCAGGGATAAGTGGGTGCAATTCTTAAGTTGGAGTGTCTGTCATGGATTCTGACAACAGCTAGTTCTGACTATATTGAACTCTCTCATTTGATCAGCTGAAGCGTTTTAGTAGGGGTGCTGCCTGAGTGAGATGAGCTTTGTTTGCCCTGCTTGGCATAATCTGCCAGCTGGACCAGGTGGACTGGATTTTGAACAATTTTTCTGCTTTACGAAATATCTTAAATAAGAAAAAGTGACGTCACCCCTGGAACTCTTCTTAGACATCACCTGTTTGACAGTGTCATCGGTAAGCAAACACAAAAAGCTCCATTAAGTAATGCAGTTCTAAGACACCCTTCGTCAGTGCATTCATGTTTAGTACATACATTTAATTTTGTGAAAGAGTTCCAGGTAGTCCGATGATCCAGCTGTTCTGCACATCAGGTCAGACTTTAGAATAATCGGGGCTTTTTAGTCACTAAAGAAGTAATCTCCTGAAGCTTTTATTTCTTGCAGGATAAAGAACCTCTCCGTATTATACCACTTAAAGAGGTTCACAAAGTCCAGGAATGTAAACAAAGGTGAGGAAAACTATTTCAACTATCAGAAATGTAGTAACGTGTTACCAGTGTGTACATTATTGTATACCCATATATCTTAATATTTTCCCATGATAAGTGAAACAAAAATTTCTCAAAGAAGAAGGGAGAGCTGAGTAATGTTTTATTATTTTAATCTTGTAGCAAAAAAGGAAAATTTGGGTCCCATACCTTGAGAATTTTTCTTCTGGAAGTTCTCCTGAATATTACTTTGAAACACTGGGGAACGATCCCCTCTCCAGCCGACAGGAGGCAGAAGAAGATTTCAACTGAGAATGCTCCAAGGGTGTTGGTTGCCTGAATCGCCAGTTGTGGAAAACTCAACTTGGGAAATATGTAAAAATGAATAGTAACTCTATTAAAGAACAAAATTAAACCAATATGAGCATGAGAACCAATTAGCACTTTAGCTTGAGAAGTGCCAACACTTCAACTAGACTAACTGTTGACAAGGGACACTATCTCTGGTTAAATCTGGTACATTGCCTGTACTTCCCATGTACAGTAGCTTTGCTTTTGTGTTTCTCCTTTCTGTTATTAAATAGGGAGGGCCAAAGTAATATCCAGGAGACCATCCCAAAGGAAAATTCCCTAGGTAAGGGACCCAATTTTCCTTTTTCCTCTGTTCTCCTGGATATTATTTTGAGACACTGGGGATGTAACCAAGCAGTGTAAATGTATTGAGTTGGGGTGGGACATAAAACAGACTTCCCGTTCCCTAATGTTAATACTACTGGAAGACATTCTGTAGCACTCTTCCTGCCAAAAGCCACTTCAGCAGAGTCCATAACATTAATCTTGTCATGCTTTAAAGACTGTATGCAGGGATGACCAGTTAGCCTGCAAATTTCTTCGTATGGGACCCTGGCCCTAAAAGCCCATGAAATCGCTGCCCCCCTGAAGGAGTGTGCCAAGACCTTCCTTGGGGTTGGGTGGGTGGGTGGGTGAGTTAAATCCTGTGCCCTATAGCCTCAGTTATACAAGCCATTACCCAGCGGGATATGAGTGCTCTAGATCCCTTTTTGCTCTTGTTCAGAACTTGAAAATAAACAAAAAGCTGAATCAGCATAAAAAGTAGTTCTCTCTAAGTCCTAAGAGCTCATCTTGCATCAAGTGAATGCCACAAGATTTCCTTAGGGTGAGATGGGCACGGGCAAAAGAAAGGCAGGGCAATTCATAGGGCAATCTTGAGCCCTATGAAAGGTGGAATTAACCTTCAGAATGAAGGCCAGGTCTAACCTTAAGAGTACCGATTCTTGTTTAATAGAGTACAGAAGAGGGAGACCCCAGTTCTGAAACACTCTCTGCGGAGGTGATGACTACCAGGAAACAAACTTTTAGTAGATAAGAAATACAGAGAAACATCCCTGACTGGCTCAAATGGTGGGTGGGGGTGGGGTGCAGAAGAGCCTTCAAAACTATATTGAGGTCCAATGTAGGAAACCTAAGAACCATAGCAGGGGAGATTGTCTTGGCTGCCTTAATGAGCCTTTTAATATGGGGGTAAGATGACCACCTGTTGCCCTCTGCTACTCCCAATATTCGTTGACGCGCTGACACTTGTCGGGATAAAGTGATCAGCTTCAAACCGTTTTTGAGTCCCTCCAGCAAAAACTCCAGGACGTTTTTAACAGTTGTGGAACAAGGTAGGTTGCTCACACCACATGGAGAATTTTTTCCATGTGGTTTGATAAATTATTTTGGCTGAGTCTTTTCTGGCAGCCCAAAAGAATCTCTATAACCAGGTCAGAATAGCCAAGATTGATTACTGCCTCTTTTCTCAATAGCCAAGCTGTCTGTTTTCGCTTTTGAGGATTGTCCTACATTACTGAGCCCTGCAACAATAGGTTCTGAATTGAAGATTAGAGCTATGCTCAGTTTCAGGAGCTCTAAAAACTATGGTCTCTGGGGCCAGAACAGACTGACCATGATCATTGTTGAGTTCTGAGGCCTCATTTTGACCAATGTCTTGGTTATGAGAGGGAATGGTGGAAAGGCGTAAACTGGCCCCTAAGCCAAATCTCTGTTTAATGCATCGATTGCCTCGGACCCTATTTGGTTGAAGCGAGACATGAACCGGTCACCCTTTCTGTTGCTTGAGGAGGCAAACAGGCCCATAATTTGTTATCCAAATATCTGAGTGATCAATAGGAAGGTTTCCTGGGCTAGTGACCACTCCCATGCAACTGCGGTGCTTCCAAGAGAAACCGGTAAGAAGGAAGACTGGACGTTTCCCCTTGCCTGGTGCTCTGTCTTGCCACCTGGCTTGAACCCAATCTGCTTAGTTTATTAAAGCTAATTTTGTCCCCCCACCCTGACCATCCATTGCATATTTTTTTTGCAGGCAGGGCATTGGGGCAATCTTGTGGGCCCAACCGGGTTATGACTGAGCTGCCTTTCTCTGGCTCTTCTTTATGGGGCTGTTGTCAGTGAATCCCCTTACTGTTTTCCATTCCACCGATATTGTCTGTTTTCTAATCTGGGAGAGGGGGGTGGGTTGGTGGAAGATTCCTACTCCTCCCTCCCCTTGAAATTTTGTTGTAATGCATTTTAAAGTGGTTTCTTTGCAGTCTGGTGTGTAGGTGGGATGTGGCTTTTTTCTGGCCACATGTTCCCTACCCTGCTTGCTTGGCTGTAGCAGCTGGCTTTAAAGTTACCCACCTGGCATGAGAAGAACTGTGCAGCATGGCTGTGGGTCCTGGGGGAAAACCTCATGCTGTGTTTATGGTGTGCATTTTAGAGCTTGTTGGGTTTTTCTGCACTTTGCATGTGTTTTGGTTGTGGCTGTCTTTGAACAAGCTTAAGATTTTGCTTAAGTTAAGATGCTGCACACTTCCTCCCTGCTCTCCCACGCATGGAGGCCATTTTGTGGGCCCACCTGTAACTGGGTATGGCTGAGCTGCCTCTGGCTCTTCTTTAAAATGGCCATGGGCCTAGTCAGTGAGTCCCCTTGCTATTCCCCATATTGTCTGCTTTCCTTTCTAATTTTAGGGGTGGGGGTGAATTGGTGGAAGGGCTTCCTTTTTTTCCTCTTGAATTTTTGTTGCAATGCGTTTTAAAATGGTTCCTTCGCAGTTTGGTGTGTAGGTGGGATGTGGTGTTTTTCCTACAATAAGGCCACATGTTCTGGTTAATGTCTTCTGTTATTGGTTGTTCTTCTACCCCCCTTGCCTGCCTGCCTGTAGTAGCTGGCTTTAACTTTACCTGCCTGGTCTGAGAGAAGCTGTGCAGCATGGTTGGGGTCCTGGGGAAGCCTTATGCTGTGTTTATGGTGTGCATTTTAGAACTTGTTGGTTTTTCTGCAGTCTGCATGTGTTTTGGTTGTGGCTTTCTTTGTTGAACAAATTTAAATGAAGGTGGCTTGCTTTTGCTTTTTAAATTTCCCTCCTCCCCCTCCCCTTGAATTCTTGTTATGCATTTTTAAATGGTTGTTGGGAGATGGGTCCCTGTCCATGTTGAGCTCAAATCTGAGAAGGACAAGGATGAGGGGAGCACAGGGAAAGAGAGACGCACCCATTCCCATTTTTACAGATTTATTTTTTTTTACAAATGGGGAGCAGAGGCTGTCAATATCTATATTAATTTCAAAATTTGGGTTGGCCTGACCCTGCCCTGTGCCCCACCAGCCTTAGAACCCATCAGCTGCCACTGGGCAGAGGTTTGGTTCTCCTCCTCCTGACTGGTGTCAGAATCTGCCTCCCTAGCTGTGGGCTTCTCTGCGATTTGGAGGAAGGTGCTCTTTTTTGCAGGGGGAGCTGCCTCAGATGAGACTGACTCCTAATTCATCTTTCTCCACCTGTGGGTGGGCTGCGTGCCCCTTTCTGGATTTGCCCTTGAAGGGCAGGGCTGTTGCGGGGGCCTGGGAGATCCCTGCTATGCCTTTTTCCCTTAAAGTGGATAGGGGAGTGTCCTCACTTCTCTAGGACCTGCAATATCTGCCCCAACATCTCCATCTGGAGACACTCAGTTGGGATAAGGTTTGGCCTTACTTGTCATCGGAGGGCTCCTCTGGGCCCAGCTGGGACTTCTTTTGGTGCTATGGTAGCCCAAGATGTGCTGCTAGTTGGGCTGGGTAGTTTGCGCTGTCTGCCGGGTTCAGGTTCCTCAGAGACTCCTCCGTGCCCACGCTTCCCTTTACCACGCCAGCTGGGATGGTGGGGTTGGAGAATTCTAGGTGTCCATGGTTGGGGGCAAAGGAAGGGGTGTGAGCTGCTTCCAAGCCACTGTGTCAGTGACTGCCAAATCGAAAGTGAAGTGCTGATATAACGATGGAGCCAAGTGGTTCTGCTTCCTGCCAGATGATAACTGGCAATGCAGAGAACGAACACCCTTGGAGCATGCTCAGTTGAAGTAGTCTTCTGCCTCCTCTTGGCTGGAGTGGGGATTGTTCCCCAGTGTCTTGTAGTAATATCCTGGAGAACTAAGGAGAATGCAAGTTTGGTAGAAAATAAGGAAGTTGTGTTGCAAAATTTCTATGATTGGTCAGCTGCCTAAATCAGGGGTGGGGAACTCCTGGCCTAGCCTGCAGCTGGCTTTTGTCTGCCTCCTTTCCAGTTCTGGATCTGGCTAATGGATCCAGCCCCTACCCTCCAACATTAAGAGTGAGTTCAGAAGAAGAAAGCAGAAGTGAGATGGGCATGCCCTTGATAGGGGGTGGATCCATTGCACAGGGACACGATTAGTACCCTCCCCTTTCTTCCCCTGTTCAGCACATCCATCCCCCCTAACTCTTACTTGGCCTGAAGAAAGCTTGTGCTAATTTTCAAGGTGACCTGCAGGAAGGCAAAGGCTCTCCATTCGTGACCTAAATGTTAATGTTGTGAAGCGTGGGCTTCACTTAATATTGTGAAGTTTGTATAAAGCTTAGACAAAAATCTAACTAAGGTGACTGACATGGCACCGTAAGGAGAAAACTTTCAGAGCTTCGTACTCCCCTCCCCCAAATTACTAAAAAATGTCAAGTTTAAATTTTGGTTGTTACTCTTGTTGGCGAAGCTTCCTGTTGTGCCTTGAGAGAGAGTGGGAAGAATTTTCCTTGCCTTAACTTCCTTGTTTTGTTCATCTGGACACTTCAGGAAACATGGTGTGTACTTACCCACAGGAGTTCAGATTTCTCACTTGGGATCAATGATCCTCTCAAACACTACGGTGAAATAACTGAATAACTAGCGCCACAAAACAAATTTGAAACAAAGTAGTGCATGTTTTATTTCTAAAGCATTAATTTCCATGTTTACTGTATGATGATTGATTATCAGGCTTTATTTGTCTACAGCAGTGACTGCTATATAGTCAACATGTACCAAACCCCCCCACAAACTTTGTTGTTGCTGCATGCCAACACAAGGTATCTTTGCAGGGGAGGAGTGGAAGGGAATTCAAATTGGACCTGTAGCATCTTTCATAAAAAATCTACATTGGGTTGGTGCTACAGATACTACATTATTAAATCTTTGTGAAAGTTGTTGTATGACTAATTTATCAAAAAATTAAGACTTGTAGTAACAAACAATAGATGTTTGAGGTGGTTCTTGAGGCACCAAGTATGATTCCCCCCCTCCCCCAACTACAGTATGTATGTATGGTTTGTTTGTTTTTGTTTTGTTTTTAAAGAAAGCAAAAGAACAGTTAAGTATTTTTGGATATTTTGTTTTTGCAGTGATATAATGATGCGAGACAATCTATTTGAAATTGTAACATCATCTCGAACCTTTTATGTACAGGTAATTTTTTAAAAAAACTTTGTGGAAAACCAGATTTTTGTGCAAGAAACTATGCATTAAATTTACACTTGGAAGGGATGAATAAATATGCATTCTGTGACAGTATATATTGGTACACTCATGGTACAGTCATCTGTCATTGAAGTCAATGAGAAAACTCCCATTAACTTTAACAATGGAGGATTGTATTGTAGGTTGTACTTCCATTGCAAAACGGATGGTATTAGTGCTACCCAGTGGAATGATTTACCCAGCCTTTCACACACTAATTAACTTTTCACTGTGTTAAGGCCCTAAATTGATGACGGGTTCTTTTTCACTCTTGTGTAGCAGTCCAGCTGATACATTCAAGATCTATAAGACTTCTCTGTAATTTAAAATAAATTGAAAACATAACTTTAAATCTGCTAAACGAACATTCCTGGGCCTAGTCACCCGCAGTAAATGACCAGTTCAGGATTCCTATTCCTTCTTCAATACACCATGTATTATTTGTCTGAAATTTGTTCACACCTAAGCTATTGTAAGCCATGGGTTTAGTGTGACACACAGTTTCATGTGCTCTTTGCACTTGAATCAACTAGATTCTGTCTCTCTGGTAAATAAGAGCTGAAATGCCCATTCACGGCAAATGTTATTTTAATAAAAAATGGCCCATTTGCTGCTTTCCCGACAATTCAGGAATGCTTACCTATTTGTTTGGGTTTCCGTTCAGCATTTTTGCAAGTGCCAATAATAATGGCAAAAGTGCAGAAAGTGTCAGAGACTTGCTGATGGAAATACTGAAAGGGCCAATGGGCAAAAGAATCCCGTGTGAGCTGAACGCTTTGTGCAAGGACAAAAAAATTGTGTCAGTTTGGGAGCAGCTCTTTTTTTGCACTACGTCTAATCCCAGCAGCCCGAGCTGTGCTAGAGAGAATAGCTATGAGATTCATTGATGATCTTCTACTATTTGGTCTGGAATTTTCTCTCCTTTCCTAGACAAGCTCATTTCTTTCCTCCCTCTCTGTTTCTTACCCTAAATCTCTTTCAAGTTGAATGTCCATTTGACAGCTACTTTGTTTTCCAGCCTCTTTAATAAGAGATGTATTGTCAAAGGCATTGTCTACTCAATTCTGTGAGGATTTAGTATTCTGGATCTTATCTAAAGGTTAGTTTAGTTTAGTTTATTCATGGCGTGACCCAAGTCATTGCCGAAAGACTACAATACAGAATTAAAATGTAAAAATACCATTAAAATAATACATCACTGATATATTAGCAGTCAACAAACTAACACAATAATAATAACCGTAAATCCTCCATTTAGTCCAAGGCTGATTCAAAACAGGGCTTCAATTTCAGAAATGATTCCCTTTGAGCAAAGGCTTTAACCAAAAAGGACATGATGCTACACGTAAGCTCCTGATGGGTATCCATAAAAAAAACAGAAATTAGATCTAAAGGTGAAAACATCTTGTTCATTGCTATTAGTTCTAATCATAAGGCATAGGTGATTGATTTTACTAAATATTATGTTGCTTCAATTTTAACTACCTAAAGTGTAAAAAAACAAACGAAAAACCACACAAAAAAACCCCAACAACTTGATATTCAAGGTCACAGTTACGTACAACTTGTACAGTTTTGCTGGAATACATTTTATTCAGGATTTTGAGACTTCTAGATTAACTAGCACAGCTATCTGTAGATGCTTCCCCCATGTATAACCCAAATATATGTAGTGGTGATACGTATGCCAAGCCCAGTATTTCATTCAATCTCTTCCCTGTCTGCATTAATTAGTTGCCTTTTTATTTTTTCTTCTCCATCCCTTGCAAAACAATACAATTTATGTACAAACTCCTTGATTACCCTTTTAAAGCACCCAATTCTGGCTTTTTTTTTTTTTTTGGGTGGTATGGTATTCAAATAATACCATAGCGCATAAAATTACAGGAGAACTGTTAGCTGCCCCAAGCTGCTCTGCAGGAGGGGCGGGGTACAATTTGTGTCTATAAATACATTGTGCAGCATAAGAGATATTTTAACAATAGGACTTGTTCTTCCTTAATCAACATCTCGGTTTTTTAAAAGAACAAACAAATACTTTTGGCAACAAATACTAGCTTCATACAGTATATGTGATACCTTAAATTGAAATGGTAATCCCTATCTTTCACTTTTGATTTAGGCAGACAGCCCAGAGGACATGCACAGCTGGATTAAAGCAATTTCTGGTGCCATAGTAGCACAGCGAGGACCTGGAAGATCAGCAGCTTCTGTATGTTTTAAGAGGCTTAGATATCGCTGTGTTTAGGTGGTGTTCAGTCTTGTACATCATTCTTATTTTGTTACTCTCTTCTACCCTTCCCCAAGTTCTATAGTAATGTGTTGTCTTGGCATGAATACCTTTTTCCAGATTTGGAATTGCATAGAATACTTGGCCTTTTTAATGTAATGTTTATTTTCCTACTAGCTATATGCAGCTTTTCTGTGTATTGTATTGTCCTAAGTGTTTCGACAATGCAAGTGCTGAGTATGGGGGTCTTACAACTACGTTTCTTCTCATTTTAGAACGAGAATAAAACCTTGTTAATTCATGAGACATTTTTGCTAATTGCAAAATTGCAATCAAATGACATGCATTGATTAAAAAAACACAAACAATTTGATACTGTTCTTGGACATTTTCAGGGTTTTAGGTATTGGCCATCTGTCATCTTTGCAATGGATCCAAACTTCATTGGAGATTTTTTTGGATTGCAGATAGCTCATATGAATTAATGGTTTTACTGTTTGGAGACCCATGCCTGAACTAAGTCACTTTTTGTCAGCTATGTGGATGACCGTGTTCAAATAGATAATATATACCCAATTTTTAAAAACGTATTGCATTTTTTCTAAATCCTGTAGCTCTGTTTTTTTAAAAAAATATGTCCGGATATGGAGTATTTTGCTGTTCATATATTGCAGTGTATGACTTTTCCTTTTTTGCTGTGCGACATTTTGCGATATATTGAATGTTACCGCCACACTCCCCCCCACCCCCCCAAATTTATTAGAAATCAAAATTGACCTGACTAGTAAATGCACAACTTTGCAATTATAGGAGGTCACCATCAATGCAATTTGCTCTAAATTCCTTTGTTTCTGCAGCTGGTAATCTCATAGCTGTTTTTAATTAAAAAAATTTTTTTTACTATCCAATAGAAACTTGGCTTGGGAAGAAATGTTTTCTGAGGGAGCTGAGAACACTGAAAAGGGTTTTCTGCTAGTATGCATGTGTGCTTTGTTGTGGGGCTAACTGAGCTACCAAGCTGTGACTGTCAGCAATTCTTTCTTTCTCTCCTTCTCCTCTCGAAGTTTAGGTTACTCTAATCTTAGCTTTGCACTGTGTTCCAGATGCGGCAGGCCAGAAGGCTGTCGAATCCTTGTATACAGAGGTATACATCAAGAACTGGTGAATGCAGCACGTATGTGGGCTCTCATGTAAACTTGCCTTCTTAAGAGGGCTAAGATTGAAAACACTAACCCCATGTAAAATTAAGTCAATCGCACAGTCTCTTGCAGTTACCATAATCACCATTCAGATTGCTAACTCATAAATCACTTCATGCTGCCATTGAGTGTGTGCATTTAATTATTTCCCAATATATTGCCATTACTAATAAATTTGTTTATATATTTGCACAATGCTAGATCACCTTTCAGATTTCAGTTCACTCCCCTGAAATGCATAAACTGCAGTTGAAAAGAAAGTGTGAAAATTTTACTTTGACTAATTTGCATGAGAGTTCATATTTCCACTTTGTCTTGAATCTTTTGACCCTTGCAACAAAAAAAGTAAAAGCTACCCCTAAACTAGTACACAGATATGTATGCGCACAGATGCACGCAGGAACTCGCAAAATTGAAAGGCAAATATCATAGCCTTATTTGCATGGCTTATAACATTGATATGCATGAAATCATTAGGCCAAATTAGGTGCTGTTATAACTTTTATAATTTGCATATTATTCAAAGATGTACCGTAAATATCTTAAGACTAAATATTTAAGCCTGCTGGGGTAGCAAAATTTATGTGTCAGGTTAGCTTGGGATCCTCAAAGCAATTTTTCCAGCTGACCTCAATTGACTTCTTACTGGTTCTACCTGCACAAGTGCTTTTCAGATCTTTATTGGGAAACTTGGTGTGGTCTTCTATTTTTATCTTAGACATTTACTTTAGATCCAGTTTTTTAATTTAAGAAAAGTAACTGATAAAGAGAAATGTTGGATAAAACACTGAACTACATAGCACAACTGCCTCTTATAATTTTTTCTGTAAGAACAAAATATATTGTCTTGTTATGACAAAGATGAGACATGATGCAAACACCTGTGAGTTGTTAAAAACAAAGTGAAAAAAGGCCAGACAAAAATCCATAAAACATAGGCGTATAATTGTAATGGAAGGTTGACCACATAACTCTTAAATTGAGAATATCCTGTAGCTCTTGAAATGTTGACTGGGCACAGCAAGCCTAGGAGACTGAATTATACCTATGTATCTGCATAATATTATAAAATTTCTGAATATTGATATGAGCATTTCTTAAGTCATGCAGGGCAGCTCTTTGCTGCTGTTTTGATTTTCGTTGGCAGACATTTTAAGGAGATTTGCTCGGATTGTCTAGAAATAGAAATTCCAAAGTGGCATGGCCATTGAACGCATCTGAACAAAGGTAGTTTAGTATTTCAGGCTGAAATTCTTTTGATTGTTTTCACTATAAAGCAAACTTTCTTGGGGAAGATGTTAATTCAGAAATGGTTAGTATCTATTTTCTGGATGACATTTATGATTTTAAAAGGTTTTAATAGTTTCTTGCTAACATGATAGAACACTATTTTTATTTGAATCTTTTTGGAGCAGTTAACTGAATGGAGGTACTTAATAAATGTTTTGTTACATGAATTGTTCTCAGTTAAGTTTTTTTACGGTTAGTAAATGAATCTAAAATATTCTACAATAAATGTTTATAATAGAGAAGTTTATGTAGATTTTAAAGCATTATTTTAGGAATATTTGTCCATACTTACATACTAAAAGGCTTTATTAACTTCTAGGAACAGGCTATTCATTGCATTGTGCTCTGTGATTCAGTAACACAAAATGAATTCAGGATAAGAAATAATGCTGATATTAGTGAACAGAAATGTCACCTACTTTAAAAGTTCCATGGTGCTTCATTGATACAAAACATGAACAGACATTTGCACATAGTAATGTCAGAATTATCACCAAACAAAATTTTGTTTTCAAAAATGTTTTCTTAAGACATTTTCAAGTACATGTTAAAAGTGAAATGTGCATCATATCCTCATACACAGTTCTGTAATTGCTTTTGAAAATTAGTCACATAATCAGCTTGGACTTAATGCACTTACATTACAAAATAAAAAGAGCTGCCAAGCTAAACTTCAGGAATCTAACTTAGTTTCTTCTGCCAAAATGGATGTTTGCTATCACATACTGCTGTACTCTCTCATCAAAATGCATTGCCTTGGGAAAGCATCTGCTTGCTGCTGCCATGGCTGATGCCTTGCTTTTTTCTCTGATTTCCTTCCCTCCCCCCCAACAATTAAAGTCTGGCAGTGAGTTATTAACATGCCATTATTGACTGACTCTATCTGACAAATCCTCCTCCTTTACAGGAGCATTCCGACTGTTCTTCAGAATCCGACTGTGCTTTCCATTTTGCCAACGCAACAGCAGGCACCTCACATTCCACAGCCACTCACACCACCACTGCGGTCTCAAGCTCCAAACACCTTGCCTTGGAAAAGCGAGGATTTCACCAATCTTTTACCAAGGCCAAGCCAGGGAACGTCAAGGTCCAGGCTGTCCCTTCAAGAGAACCAGCTTCCAAAGTGACTTGTCAAGGCTTATTGGAACCTCAGAGTAAAAATGGCACTCAGGAACAAGATTCTGGCCCAGTGGATTTGGATGATGCAAGCCTTCCAGTCAGTGATGTGTAATAATGGAAGTGTTTGAAGAATGATCCATTTGTTTGGTCCTTTAATTTCCTTGCTCAGGCTTCTAGCCAAAGAAGATTACAGGAAGAAAGAACAAAGAGACTGGAACACTGATTTTTCTAAACATATATGTATGTGTGAATACATACACATATATATAACTTATATATTTAAATAAGTATATATTGCCTTTAAGTTTTGGAATGAACTCTTGCTTTTCCCCCACAACTTGATGGTAAATCAATTTCTCATAGAGAGGGGCCAAAATAAATGTGTGGTGGTGTTGTTTTTTTTTGGGGGGGGGGGGATGCACTGCCACCAGTAAGCAAGGTACCAGCAACTTCATCCTCATTTTGGCAAAACTAAGATTACCTTTTATATTTCAGTGCTATGCTCTGGAAGAGGTGATGCCAACAAGTCTTGATTTTTTAAAAGTCGGTTTAAAATACTTCAGTCACACATGGGAATTATTTCTCATGTTTTGAAAACGTTGGCATGACTTTTTCAGACATTTGGGTATGCACAAAAAGTTCTGTTCTTGTAGGATCAATCTTGTCAAACTAAATCTTACCAAACTTAAGAATTCTAGCTCCCTTTGGAATTCTGAGTATATGGTGCTGTGAAATTCTCATTACAATAATACTGCTGTTTTCAACATTAAGCCTGTTTTTGATGCACTCCTAAAGGTGAGTTGTAACTTTTTTGCACATTTGGATATTAATGGACCACCTACAAAGGGGTATTTTTGCTCGGGAGGCGGCGGGGGGACGAAGAGGGAAATTAGACTACTACATCTTAGACTTTTGAGCTAAATAGGTTTGATGCTGTATTAGGCGTTGCAGCAATTTATTATTAAATGTCTAAAATATATATTGTTGGGGTTTACTTTTCTGAGAAATTGCTTTTCTTATCAGTGGTTTGTGAACGGTTCTTGTTTGTTTGGATCAGTGAAAGACCTCATTAACTAGTCTACCTGGTACTGAACTGTTCATAGTCCTGCAGTTGTTACCTGTAACTTTGGGTGCACTAAATCTATTAAAGTGCCTGTGTTTGTTTTTTCTCATTGTGTTAAAACATTTTGAGATTATATGTGTACATGGACCCTTAATGTTTTGAAACTTGGGATGAAATTATTTTTGAGTAGCCTAGTTCAGCACATCTATTTAAAATAGAAGCTGATAAGCTAGGGGATACCAGCATGCTTGTATTGCATTACTAGCTGTGCAATATGTATGTTTCTACAACTGAATATTTGTTATACGTGGTGTTAAGGGGCTGCAGGGATGCAAAGAAAATTAAAGAACCCTTAGTTACTCAAATACTTGATTAGGCTGAGGATGTACGGTTTTCTAGGTAGGTTTTGAAACGTTTGCTTTAACCAAAAAGCCCCAGAAGTTTCCCATGCTTGTGATTTAGAATTTTGGTTTTGCAGTACTATTTGTCTGCAGTTTGACCAGTATATGTCACAAATGTCCATCTCTCACCTTCCAGATGGTTTTTCAACCTAAAGATACAGTTGTTAGTATATAACAAGTTTCTACTTTCAAAACAATAAGGCATAGCAGCACCATCACATTTTTAACTATAAGCTAACCAATATTTTTAGTCTGATATTTGTAAATTACTTTTTTCCATTTCACTCTTCCATTACATGTGAAAGCTAATCCTTTGAATGCTGTTGTAGCATGGATTTTTAACTTCTCTCAAAACAAGCCAGTAGCTGTTTTTCACAAGTACACACTGTATGGGAGAAACTTTGTAGTGAAATATTTTGCATTGAAATAGTTCTAGACTTACTTGCTCTGGTACAGCTTTCACACTGCATGTTTGTTTTATTATATTTTGGTATTGGCAATTTACTTATTGGGTGGAGGTAAAAAAAACAGCTCCATGATGGGATTCTTTTAAAACAGGGCTACATTTTGTAGTTTGGTAGCATAGGAAAATGTTGTGATGGGTAATTGTTAGGGGCTCCTATTTATCAGTACTTTTATAAATCTATACAGATTGTTACGTTATTTTAGAACCTGTGCTGTTTTCCTGTAAATGTCACATTTAAATTGTCAATAAATCAATTTGGATAACTTAAATAGCAACTGTCCTTAAGTGTGCTATGGTAAGTAATCTTTCAAAACAGGATGAATTTTGTTACACGAGTAAAATTAGCTTTCTTCCCTCCTTATATTGAATGTTTGTCTTTCATATTAAACTAATGGAAAACTTTAGTGACTGCATACATTGGACAGAATGAAGCATTTACCTTTTCTTCATTGCCCAACTTCTTACTCTACCTGTTGTGTTTTCCTTGGAAGCTTGGAACCTTCCCCCCTCCCAAAAAAACCCCACACAATTTTTCTATGGAAACAGAAGAATTGATACTCATCGGTAATTGCCTTAATTGTTTCAAAACAATTAATTTCAGCTTGCACATTGTCTGAGAAATTCCAAAGTTACTCTTCTTTCATCTTTAATAAAGAAAAGTTTGAAACATGCATTTGCATGATAGCATAATATTGGTGCTGTTTTGTTTTGAAACTAATCTGTGCATGCCTACCTGTGGAATATATTTTGTCAGTGGAGCTGGAAAGGGTTTTACACACTGTCTCCTAGAAGTTTCCAACACTTATAAGATGAAACGTGGTAGCTGTTAATCAGCACGTTGCAAGCTTCAGACAGTTGCCGAGTTGAAACTGGGAGTACTTTTACTTGGAATATAATTACCTAATTTTCCCAGGTCAAAGACATTAAAATCTCTTGTGGTATGAATTTTGATGGACTTGAATACTACAAATGGCTAGAATTTCCACTTTTAAAAACATGGTTCAGAAAACTGCACTTAATGACCTCACGCCATGTTCAATCTCTGGATCAGTACTAATTTAAATTTATTGGTGGTATTTTGTCACAATACTGATCAGAGAAATCAGTAGCCAGGCATAGTGTGGAGTGGGCATGAAATGACATTCAGCTTTTACCATCTCCAGCTGTCCTCATCTAAACCAGGCTGCCTTGCTTTCCCTGGTAAAACTTTGTGGGAAATACGTGTGTGCGTGTGCGCGTGTGTTATTCCTCTGACTGGAAAGTCCTATAACCACCATGCGGAAAGGTTTAGATGACATTTTGAAGTTTTGTTATACACATCCCAGTACTAAATATAAAAGCAAGTTATTGGTACTGCAACTTAAACAAATAGATTTTAACAAAGCTTGTGGATATTTGCATTTTCTGATAGTACTCTGTCTATTCAAATAATGCCCGCATCCACAACAAGTCTTCGCACATCCACTTGCTTCGATACTCCAGTTCATTTACTTTATTTTACTGTTTTCGTTATTTGGTTCTGTTGTTTTGTGGTTTTGTTTGTCAGTTGCACACATACAATACCACTAATGGTTCCCGAATGCTGAAATTGAAACAACCAAACTGCAGCAGGAAGGCAAAAAGAGCGGTGATTATCTGCTTCTCCAGTTTCAGTTCAGATCATGTGATTTTGATGGACTGATTTCTTTTCACAGAGATTCTTTTCAGCTCTAACTAATACTCCCCAATAACTGCTAAACCTGATCAGGCAACCTCTAACTCCCAAGTCTGGTTTACCCAAAGTTCTGTCTGTTTGTTTTTATCACAGCTCAGATGTTTTTAAATTTCACCTGTTCCTTAAGTTTTCCCCAGCGTCGATTATAGAGGAAGTTTGTCCACTGAGCATGAATTTACTGAAGTACGAGACTCTTTGTGCGACACACTGCCAAAAATTGACTAGGTCTGTTGCTATAAGAAGTGCAACCACACCGAGGATCACAAGTCTTGGGGTCCCACACGCACGTAGAATACATATACACACTGGAGTACATTGCCCTAGCAGGGAGGTCCGTTCCCACCTAGCTACGCCCCTGGCCAGGGTGATGGCAGCAAACAAACCAAAGGGGGTGGGGTGCTTAACGTTTGAGCAGTGTGCCCTGTAGGACTTTGAATCACCAATAAAACTAGGCAAATCCTGAGATATTTTGAGGCTATGAAGGCCTGAAACAGCCTTCCCTCTCCCCAGCTTTCCATTCATGTTTCGCTTCACCATACTCCTTCCCATTAAAGTAAGGCTAGATAATGTTTAATCTGGAGTTCCAGCCTCTGCCGTAGATGTTTGCTGGTCACCCTATTGCCAGATCCTGCTGCTTCGCTCTGCATAATATTGCTAAAATCCGGCCCTGCCTTACTGTTGCCGCTGCAAAAACCCTAGTCCATACTGTAGTCATCTCATGCCGTGACTACTGTAGCTTCCTCTTTACTGATCTCCCCTGCTCTGATTTTGCCCCTTCATGGCCATTCAATGCTCTGCTGCCAAAGTCATTAACCTTACCTGCCGCTTTGACCACATTCAGCCCCTCCTCTACGCCTTGCATTGCCTCTCCGGAAACACATTCAGCACGAGCTCCTAGTCTTCACCTTCAAGGCTCTTCGTGGCCTTGCTCCCCCATATCTTTCTACTCTTGTATCCCGCCACATTCCTGCCTGGGAGCTTCGCTCTGCCCCCACCCCTGTATTCTTGCAACTCCTCTGCTCCTCTAAATGTCTTTGCCCCATCTCTTTCAGTGTACCCCAACCCCCAATGCCTGGAACTCCCTCCTTGGATGGATACATTTGTTCTCCCTCTCTTCCAGCTTTCAAATCCCACCTGAAAAACTACTTCTTGTCATGAGTGAAAATGCATCCTCTTCCCTCCCTTATGATATATAAATAATAATGAGGAGGAGGAGGAATCTGGCTAAGGAGGTGCCAGATTGGAACATGTGTGACAATTTGGTATGGGGTTAGTTGTGAGTATGTGTTGCGCCAGATACTTTCTTTCCTTTTTGCTGCAACTTTGAGCAGGTGCTTGGTGTGGGAAACAGAGACGGTGGGCAGAGCGGTGGGTGTGATGCTCCCCATTATTGATGGGGTTCATCCCCTGCTGGCCTCTTGGGTTCAGAGTCTGGGAGTACTCCGTGATGCGCAGCTTCACCTATCCAACCTGGTCACTGTCATCCATGGCTTCATCACTTCAAGACTAGACTATTGTAACGCGGCTGCGGTGTCGGGCTGTGTGGGTTTGCTCCTCCCTCCCCCTTCCCATCTTACCTGGGGATCAGCTGTGAGCGGCGTGAGTGACGCCCGTCAGGACCTGCAGCGAGTACAAGAAACCCCTCAGTTCCCGGCAGCGCCGGAGGCGTGCGCCGGGGGCATTGCGCCGAAGGGCTGCGCGCACAAGGGAGCGCCCTTTTGCGCTCCCTTCGGCGCTCCCAGGAGCAGGAGCGCAGGTCTCTTACACCTGGAACGTGGTATTTCTTGTCCACTAGCTCCGCAAAGACGCTCGATGTCAACTAGTAAAAGACTTAGAGCTGAACCTTCCTTGGGCTCTCCCCCTTTACCACTATGGAAGCAGATGAAACAGCAATTATTGGAGACCTTTTTTCCCCCCTAAAGGTTTTGTAGAAATTGGGTCTACGGCGTGCCCCTCTTCTCCTCGGATTTCTACCTCAGGGGAAGTAACTGTATGCTCGATGGACAGGGAGGTTGCCCCTCCATCTTGTCACTCTACTCCTTCCAGCGGGCAGAAAGGAACTGTAGTTCCTCCTCAATTGAGGGGGAGACTAGGTGCCTTAGGGGAGGGAGATTTTTTGATTGACTTTTTAACCACTCATGTCTCAGTAACAACGGAATCTGTGAGGTTCATGTACAATCAAGTTAATGCAATTCATAAAAAATTGGATCTCTTGCTCCCCTTGGGAAGGAGCCATTTGGGTGTTGGGGGTGCCCCTTATCCATCTGGGGTGAGAGATGACCCTCTATACTCTTCAACTAAGGTATCGCTCAGGGGCCACAAATTAGCTCAACAAGTACAGGACTCTCAGTTGATCCCTGTTTTGGATGGTCTCCCCCAATCTTTACAGGGAGCGAGAGTTCTTGGTCCCCCTCCCCTTTCCCAGACATGCCTTAGTCAACCTCTTCCAGAACAGCCGATGTCCTATGATTTATTACCACTGGATTTGATCTTTACAATTCTCCCGGTCCATGGAAGGTATCCACCATTATGGAATTCTGTTTTGGATGTGGCAGAACATCTGCGCCTTCTTTTGAATTACCCTATACTTAGGCACCTCCCAGTTACTAGATATGATATATTGACAGTGGACCATCTATTGATCTCTCGGGGTAGGCAGGTAGTGAAGGTGGGATTTAATTCACAGGAGCTGGTCAAAAAGATATGGGCAGTAAAAGAGTCTCTCGAGGATAGATCTGTCTTCCCCGCTAGGGTTTTTCAATCCAGTACCGGTAACCTTGCTACATTAGGAGCAGGGAATCCCCACCCGATTTTGCATTTCCTGACCTCGCCCAATATAAACCCTGTGGGAACTTCGAAACCCCCTTTAGGTAGCCAAGAACACAACGGGAAATCCCCTATGGAAATTCAATTACATCCCCCCCCGAGCAGGAAGTGCATGGCGCAGGGGCCCCGGTGGGGGGAGTACCTGTGGGGGGTGGAGATATGGAATTTGAGCAAGCCGGTTGTCCTACTGGCTCTCGGGTCCTGCCAGCACGCACTTCCAACCCCCGGAAATTAATACTCCCAGGTGCTATCCCAGACCAGCTGGATCCCTCGGGTCCGGGTCTCCTTTTACATTTGGATACGCTTTGCGCCCAACTAAAGAAGCTGAGAGCTGGCGGGTGGTATAAAGAGGAGAGAGAATTTAATGCTCATAGGGTAAGACGAGATCTGGGTGCCTTCTCCCCTGTTTCCACCCCTGGGCTATGCAGAAAGCAAAGGCCCTCCCCTAGTTTAAGGAGGGACCTGCAGTCAAGAAATAAAATTGAGGGCTCCGTTGACAGCGGGGATTCCCCGCTATCTGTTCGGGTTTTGAGCAGCCAGAGGGTCTTGTCTAGTAACGGTGGAGCTTTGAGAGGTGGAGCCTCTTCCTTTAGGGGAAAAAACAGATCACAGGATTTAGATGAATCTGGGACCCATGCTCATGCTCATTCGGATCCCTCAGGTGTGTTGTGTCAGAGCTTGATGGTCTCTGGGACAGCTTTACAACCTTGCTCAATTTTCTCCCATCCTTGTGATAGGGTAACCCAGGACACCCAGGAACAGGCTAATATTGAGGGGTTATCCCCCCAAGCTACGACCCAAACGGCTCATTTCTGACAATTACAGCCCCCAGTGGTCAGGTTGGTTTCATGGAACATCTCGGGATGGAAATCCCGGAAGCAGGGTTTAGACCTCCATTCTGTCCTGGGAGCCCAGGATGTCTCCTTGCTGCAAGAGACCTGGGCCACTGAGGATATTTCCATGGCCGGATATTCAGTTATCTCTACGAAGGCACTTCCCTCTGTAGATGGCAGTAGACCAAGTGGTGGGTTAGCGGTGATATTCGCCGATTCGCTTAATATAATTATTTCTCAAATAAATTGTTTTAAAGCCTATTTTGCTTTGTATCATTGCATCCTTCCCTCTTCCCTTGAGCTTTTGATTGGCAATATCTATGTCCCCCCCCCGGTCTTCCAGGTTCTTTCCCACTGAAATTTGGGAAGAGGTTACGTTCAGGATTATGGAAGCCTGGAAAATGTTCCCCTTGGCAGCTGTTATCATCGGAGGGGACTTTAACGCTAGAGTGGGAAAATGGCAGGGTCCGGAGAGCCAGGGGTATTCCGCGGACTTACCTTTAATCCCATTGCGGAAGGCTCAGGATAGAGAAACAAATGGGAGTTTCAGGGATATGAAACATCTGGTAGAAGACCTCGACTTGGTGATTCTGAATGGCAGAACCTTAGGGGATCAGGCAGGCTGTTACACTTTTCACTCTACACTGGGCTTTAGTACCATTGACTATTATCTGGTAACAGCTTCACTTCTTTCGAAAGTACTTAGTTTATCAGTCACCCCGAGTGCTGAAACTCCTCATTATATACTGGAATTAGTGTGTGCAGTCTCTCAGGCACAGCTGGCTTACCCCCCTGAGAGGAATTCTGACTCCCCTTGGGGAGGAGCCAGATATTATAGGCGTCCACACTGGAGAGTCTCCTCAAGCCAGATACTCCTGACAAAACTACAGGATCCTGCTATTACGCAAGTATGTGCACTAATTAAGGAAGGAAATATTAACATCCGGGTGGGCTTTGAAAGTATTTTCGATTCATTTAAATCAATTCTGCCCACAGAGACTCCTTCCCTTCATTGTTGGAGAGATCAGCCAACCTGGTTTGATAAAGAATGCCAGGCGCGGCGACGGGTATTTAGGCGTGCTGCTAACCACCTTAAAAAGCACCCATCTGTGGACAGTAAAGTGGCATTTTTGCAGATTCGCTCTGGCTACCGGCATCTGCTCCTGGGTAAGCGTTTAGCCTTCCAGAAGCGGCAATGGTTGAGCCTCCATAGGGCGGCACGTAGCGGAAACTCTAAGGAGTTCTGGGGACAAATCCATCGGGCTAGATTAGAGGAGGACCCAATATTATTGATCTCCTTGCCCCTAGAGGTGTGGGAAAAGTTTTATGGAGCAATCTTTTCTGTCGCCCCCCAGCATGTGTACAGCCTCCCCATGGAGGAATTCGATCGGTTTCCTCATTGGCCCCCTATCTCAGAATTGGAGATTATTGAATTGATCCATCAGCTACCAAACGGTAAGGCACCGGGCCCTGATTTGATACTGGTGGAACATCTGAAGGCGGAACCGGTTTGGTGGGCCAGCCTTCTGGCGCCGTTGTTTACGTATGTTAATGCCACCAGAGACGTTCACAAGGCTTGGCTAAACAGCATAGTGATCCCCATCTTTAAGAAAGGGGATCCTAGGGACCCTGGGAATTATCGCCCCATTAGTCTCCTCAGTATCATAGGGAAGCTCTATACAAGACTTCTTTTGGGTAGACTTCAGAAATGGATAGATAGTCAGATGATCATCGAGCCGGAGCAGGTGGGCTTTCGTAAGGGTTCATCTACAACTGACCATGCTCTCCTTCTGTCAGTATTGGTGGGGAAGATCCTTGACCAGGGACGTAGGGCCTATTTGTGTTTTGTCGACTTAAGGAGAGCATTTGACTCCATTTGTAGGGCGAGGCTATGGGTCAAGCTGCGAGCGCTCCAGATGGAACCAAGGCTTCTTCTGTTGCTGATGCGCTTACATGAGGGGAACTCCCTGCAGGTTAGGGCTACAAGGGCTGGGGACCTAACACGAAGAATAGAGGTGAGTAGGAGTGTGAGGCAGGGATGTCTTTTGGCACCAGCATTGTTTAACCTTTTTGTGAACGCCCTCCCCTCCGCCCTAAAGGAAATTGAATCTCATCCCCCCCAGATCGGCATTAGAAGAGTAGCAGCCCTCCTTTATGCAGATGACACGGTGCTCATCTCCCGGTCTCTGGTTGGGCTCCGTAGGGCGATGCAGACAACAGGAGACTATTGCAAGAGGGAGGGTCTAACTATCAATTACGATAAAACCAAGGTCATGATAGTGGGATGCAGGAGACATGGGGAGAGGCATAAATGGCAAATCGATGGGTACCAGGTGGCCCAAGTGGAGACACATAAATATCTGGGGGTAATGTTTGCTAGCTCACCAGTCTGGCATGATCAATGGGGTCTTGTAAAAAAACAGACTAGGCAGCTGGTGAGCACTATATGCAGCTACTACTTTGGGAAGGGGGGACAGATGATACTTCCAGCTATTCGTCTGTTTAGAGCCAAAGTAGTGGCTAAGTTGCTCTATGCTTTCCCGATCTGGGGTGTAAAATTTCTGGACCAATTAGAGACCATCCAAAATGAATTTCTGAGAAAGATCCTGGGGCTTCCGAGGGGTACACCCGCAGTTTTTCTGCGTGCTGAGACTGAATGCTTGCCCATTAAATCGCTCGCGGTTATGTCCCTAATAAAATACTGTCTAAAAATGGTGGGCATATCCAGAGGGGAGACTTCCCTTTTGGGGATGGCAAAAACGGAGGGTCTTCTCTCCCCTTGGGTTAAGGAATCTGAGAGTATTATCGAAAGATTGGGTTATTCCTTGGCAGGGTTAGCTTCTATGGAAATAAAATATGCAATGTTATTAGTAAAACAGAGGCTAAGCGATCAACAAACCCAAATAGACGAAGAATCAATCCAATCTCAGAGGGTAAACCCAGGTTATAGACGGCCGTTTAACCCACTATCCGATGATAGTTATCTCACAAATTGGACAAGTTTTTCAGTCAGACGGGCTTTTACCTGCCTTCATTGTGGGATGTTTACATCAGCAATAGTGGAAGGCCGCTATTTGGGAGTCCCATACCAGAATCGTATGTGCCAATCCTGCTCTCTGGGACAGTTAGATACGGTCGAGCATATTTTGCTCTCCTGTCCCAGATATGAGCGAATTAGAGCTAAACTCCTCCTACTGCTTAGGGAAGCACAGAGATCCTGCCCTTTTGCCCGGGACCTTAGATTATGCTTAGATGCCAGAGCAACAGCATTAACTTATGCCGTTGCAGTTTTTGGCAGTTTGGTTGCTAAATTACGAGCTCCCCAGGTCATCGAAGGGGTTGGGGGCAAATAGTCTTACGATATACGGAAGGAGTTTTTTGATTGGCTACTTATTACTTGACTTGCTCTAGGGATCAAAGGCTGTTTAATACCTGTGTAATGTGTGAAATTTTGTTAAGGAACTGTTTAAATTCAGTGTATCTCGTGTAGCCAATAGATCTATAGCTGTGATAATAAAGTTGTTATTAATATAAGGAAATAGGGGTAAGGATGGGGTTATGCAGCTATTCTCAGGCCTTCAGCTTTGGACTGAACTGTAGGCATGCGCCCGAACCCCAGGGTTTCATTGTATCACTTGGGGATACAATGATGAAAGATTGAAGATGGATGGTGCTGCAAAGAGGAATAGGGCTAAGGAAGGATTGTCGGGTGCTGCTAGTCTTTCTCTTGGAAGCTTGGCTTTGCACTATGATTGCAGTACCAGGGTATTTCAGTCCGATGTTACGGATATTATATTTGGAGTCCGAGAGGACATATTTTAGTTGTTTTCTATGTATTGAAGGGATATATATATTTTTGTGTTTTTTTTTTCCCTATAGGTGAGGATTGTATTTTGTATATCTTGTATTGTTGTGCTCGACAATTGCCAACAACTTTTTAGTTACGGCAAATAAAGTTGTTATTATTATTATTATTATTATTATTATTATTATTGTAACGCGCTCTACATGGGGTTACCTTTGGTGATGGTTGGGAGACTGCAGCTGGTGCAGAATGTGGTGGCCCATCTCCTTACCGGGACAGGTCACCATGAGCACATTACACCAGAGCTCAGAGCTCCGCACTGGCTGCCGATGTTCTTCTGGGGCCGATTCAAAGTGTTGGTGCTTACCAACAAATCCCTATACAGTCTGGGCTCCTCTTATTTGTGAGACTGCCTCACTCTCCATGCCCTGAATCAACCCCTGCGGTCAGCCAGCAGTACCGTTCTGGATGTCCCCCCGGTGGTGCGGGGGGCTACAGTGGAGAGGGCGTTCTCAGTGGCGGCACCTAGACTATGGAACTCACGGTGGGGGCCCGGGTGGCCCTGGACCCGGTCGGCCCTGGACCCGGTCTCATTTCGACATCCGTGCAAGGCCTGGTTGTTCGGCCAGGCCTTTGGTGAGGGTGAGGGTGAGGTATTTATTTTATTTTATTTTATGCTTTGTGTTATGTGTATTTTATGTATTCTTAAAAATGTTTTACTTTTGTGAGCTGCCTCGAGCTGCCTAGGCAGGAGAGGCGGGGTATAAATGATGAAAGTAAGTAAATAAATAAGTAGAGAGTAAATTGTCTTGCAAGACATGTCTGGGAGTAAGTCCTGCATGGGCACTTCCAGCAGGGATGAGCGAACAGAACACCATTTGGTTTGAAACCCGAGTTCAGGTTCGGCTGTTTGGTTTGGTGGAGTTTGGTTTGGCCAAACATCCGAAAATAGCGCTATCGATACCGACACCAAAATCCAAATTTTTTTTTGGTATTGGTATCATTTGGCCCTGAAACCACCCCTGGTGCCAGGAAGTCTGATCCTCAGCTGCCTCCCCCTTCCAGTCACGTTTTTCCCGCCCCCAAACTCATCCGAACTTTTCCGAACTGTTCGGCCGTTCGAACATTCGGTTCAGAAGTTGGTTCGGTCATCCGTACAGGCCGAGTTCGGGTCGAACTTCCGAACCACATTCGCCCATCCCTAATTTCCAGTAGTGTGATGTATGGGATATTGGGTTCCCTGCCTCCTGTTCCACATCTGTTTCTAGATGGGGGAGTATTTTCCTTCTGAATTACCTTAATTTTACCATGGGCAAGTCTGGTAACAGCAGGCCTACAACCCAGAAGACAGGATCACTGGTAAGAAGCCTCTTTAGGTGAAGGGTGCACCCCCCAGGGGGTGTTAAACAAGCAAGGTTGGCGTGGGGTGGGGGGATGTCCGTGGCCACTGAGTGGTACAGCTGTGGAGCGGTCACTAATGGGTGTCTCCCAGCTTGGCCACTAAAGCAGCTGCCTTGCACTTTCCTGCCATGGGCAAGGGGGAAGCGTACCAGGCTGGCCTTTGAAATTGACGTGTCCTGGCTCTGTGTGCTGAGGAACCAGGCTCGCCAGCACTCGCATCCAGTTCCTGTGACTCAAATGCCATGTCCCCCACCCACAGTGTCTGAGTTGGGGACCTGTCTGCTGGTGTGGATGACTGCCCCTGTTCATACAAACAGGGGATGTGTAGGCGCCCGTTGCCATGCCCTTTCTTTGACTTGCTCTTCACAGGGCACTCTGGATTTTTGGGTGATGCCACATGAGTTTCTCCTATTTGATTTGGTTTCAAAGAATTCCCTGCCCTGGATGCTATTTGATCTGGTTTCCCAGATCTATGAATAAAGCTTGCCGGTTTAATTAAACCCAAAAAATGTGTCTTGGTTTTTTTCCCTGTGTTAATTGTGACATATCCGTAGCCTTACGAGGCTTTACCTGTTGTCATCCCTAAGTTGTGTTGAAAATGATTCAAATATAATCTGTTCAACATTGCTCATTTTTAAGTCACTAAATTACCCAAAGATGAGTTGAAAGTAAAACTATTGCCAGTCTGGTGGTTAGAACTGTGAAGACCTATCTATGCTATCTGCCCTATATTAGCATAACAAAATAGTTGCTTAATATGTGTCGCTCTGGTAGGATATGCAGCTGGATAGGTTTATTTCCCAGTCTTCCCCTAATGCTTGGGGTGGGTTAAATTTATAGTTGTGAAAGCTGTGGCAGACTGGAGAAAATCCGTCTCAAAGCAGCTATTGGATCAAGAAAGCAAAAAAGCTCACAAGTGCCCAAACCTCAATGAAATTCTGTTCCTTTCCAGTCCAAAAACACTTCCAAGAGTAATAAATTCCTTTTTGAATTCCATGTTAGTCAGATTGGAGCTCTAACAACTGACTTATGTTCTGCAATTAGTGGAAAAGCAAATTACAGTCCATAGCAAAGTTAATTTTCGATTCACTTAAGAACATAAGTAGTGCATACGGAGTCAGACCAATGGTCCATCAAGCCCAGCATCCTGTCCTCCGACAGTGGCCAATCTCGATCGCATGGGAGAAGAACCAACAGTCACAATGGGCAATCCATTCCCCGTTGTTCACTCCCAGCTCCCGACAGTAAGAAGTTCATCCCGTAAGCTACTTGGTTAATCACCATGAATGGACCTACTTGCTAAGAACTTATCCAGTCCTTTTTTAAACCCAGCTATCCTAATGGCCCTGACAACGTCCTCTGGCAACAAATTCCATAGGTTAATTATGCGTTGAGTAAAAAAGTACTTACTTTTTTATTTGTTTTAAATCTACCAGCAGTTAGTATCATGGAGTGTCCCCTAGTTGTGCCCGCACCACCCATATGAACAGACAAGAGACATGCTCTGGGGTAAAAAGGCCTTGGCCACAACTTTAATACAATATAACTTACACATACATAAATAAAAAATAGTAAAGAACCTGTGTGCATAATAGCGGGGAGGAACGATGCTACATAAAGCAGGCAAGGGGGTTGAGCTAATTCTTGCTCCCCCTTCCCAGGTGAATCGACCCTTTGATTTCACCCTCAACTCGGGTCAGGGCGGGTTTGCAGCCCCCGAACCAGCCGTTCCGAGCCTGGGCTGGGCTCCCTGGCCTTTAGACCCCCCTGCTCCCTGAGTGGTAATGGGTACAAGCACGACTCCTCAGCTCATAGGGTTCATACCCCGCTAACTGCCATGAAAAGGGGGAAGGCAACTTGCTACTCCACCCCTTTCCTCCACACAGGTACCCCAAAATGCAAATGGATGACAGCCCTCAATTACTCCAGCCAGAGCGTGTTCCCCTGAACCGATAAATGCATTCCATTGCACTGGAAGAGACCTGCTTGCTGGCTCATGATCCGTTGATGGTGCACTACCCGGCCCCCCAAGTGCCCAATAAATGCCCACATGGCCCTGTTGATTATTTGCTTGGCACGCTCTATCTTGCCCGGTGTAGTGGTATACCTCCAGACCCTACGGGCAAGCAAATCCGACCACCAAATGAGTGCCCATGGCCACCGAGCCGCCAATTCTGAGATGTTCTCCTTCATTGCTCCCATGCACTGCACAATCCGAGATCATTTTCATCTAGATGGATGATGAGGATGGCAGGCAGCCTGAACCGTTCGGCCTTGCAGAGGAACGAAGGTAACAGATACTCCCAGCGCATACTGCTGCACCCAAACCAGTAGAGACGGGCATGGAGCCCACAACCCAGCTGAGAACCAAAGTCAGAATTTGCCGTGTGGCATTCGGCCCACCGTACAATGCTGTGCCCACAGATCCATACACTTGGCAACCGGGCATCTCCTGCAGATAAAACATAACAGCAGTATTATAAACATGTTGTACCAACTGCGAGGGGGGGGAAAGGCCTCACGTAGTTGCGATAGGCACCGGACCGCCATCAGCCTATAGCCATAATCTGCGATGCAGACAAGCCCCCTGCGGCTGCTGTGGAAGCCGCACCAATTCTGAAAGAGTGCGACCCGTAACCAGCAGGTGACAGCCCCAGTGCCGTCAAACCTTTCTTTAAAAATGGCCTGGAATTGAAATTTCGTCAAACTGGCCCCAGTGAAATGGATGAAGAGAGGGCCCTCTAAAGGCAGGCGAACTTCCAAGTATTCCCCCATTGCTGCCTCCGGGCACGCTACCCCTACCGTGGCTCGGTGCAGCATCAATTGCTGACCCCTCCCCCCTTGATCGGTCTTAGATCACTGAATCATGATGGTGATAGCGTCGGGGGCACAGGTTACGTCCCTGAGTTCCAGGGCCACACCCCTACGATCGCCCTGCGATGAGGGAACCAGTTCACTGATCCACAATGCCCCAAAAAATGCAGTTGAAAAGGCTGCCCGGAAAAGCAACCCCTTGTAGGGGGATGAGCAAATGCGAGGCAGTGCTGCCAACAAGCGAGCTAGTGTGTCAACTGATAACGATTGGCGAGTATCCCTCCGTGGCCTCCACTTCCTTACCCAGCTGTCCATAGCCCTACGAAGCCGGTAACTTGCACAAGGGTCGGCAACCTCCCGCACCTTGCTGAAAAAGGTGATGGCCGCTTGGCGACACCTATGGTACGTGGCGCCAACCCATGGCCACTCAAGGTCGCCACGAACCACTCCACATGACAGGTAGGGATGGGCCATGACTCCTGCAACCCGTGGGTTGAGAGGAAGCTATGGAATTCCTGGAAAGAATACACATAGGCTCGCCACGTAGAGCTCAAAATGGCGACTCTAATGCCCTCATCTATCCTTCACTCCCAAGATTCCACAAAGGCTCCGGCATCACCTCCAGGTCAAAGTTGGCGCTGGGTGCCAGGAAACGGAACCACTGCATCTGAAAACGAGATAGGGACTCAGCAATCTCATTGTGAACACCGGGCATGTGTTTGGCCGAAAAATACATATGAATGGAAAGGCACTTCAGCACAAACCAGCGGACCAAAACCATAACTCTGCTGGATTTACTGGACTGGCGGTTGATCACTTGCACCACAGCCTGGTTATCGGGCCAGAAGCATATGTGTGAGTTCCCGAAGCGATGACCCCAGAGCTCCAATGCCACCAGGAGTGGGATTAGCTCAAGGAATGTTATATCTCTGATAAGGTCACTGGCTGCCCAATCCGGCGGCCAGCGTTGGGCGCACAAGCTACCCTGAAAGAACACCCTGAAGCCAATCCCACCAGCAGTGTCAGATACCACCTGCATGTCGGCCTTCCGTAACCGTACCTCCCGCCACAGGGAAACTCCGTTGTAGTTCTGGAGGAACGTAAGCCAGACTAGAAGGTCGGCCCTGATACCCTTAGTTATACGTACGCGGTGGTGCGGGGCTGTCAGCCCTACAGCTGCTCGGCCGAGCCACACACAGAAAGCCCCGCCCGGGGCTGTCACCCTACATGCAAAATTGAGGTGACAGAGTAAAGTTTGTAAGGCCCTAAGTGCCACCTTCCTGGTGGCCAAACGCTCGAATGCTGTGCAGGAAATGGTGCATCCCATGGGCATGGCTTTATCATAGAAAAACTGGCCGTTCAATGAAAAACCCAACAGGTCAAAATCCCTTGGGGATACTGGCAGGAAGCGGAAGGCTGACTTTGTCACACTTCCCCATGAGTGCCCCTTTCCCACACGCCCGCATAGTACGCACCGCTGCATCGAACAGTGTGTACTGTACTGAGCACAGCGCAGGGTCAATCCCATCATTAACAGAACTTCCCCTGGGGTAAGACAAATGATGTAACAAACAAAACTCCCCAGGTGCCTTATTTGGCACTATCCCCAGCGGGGAGCATCGCAGGGGAAAGAACAGAGGGGAGTCATATGGGCCTGCTACCCTGCCAGATGCAATCTCCTTCCGTATCTTATTCCACACTACTCCTTCCATTCCCCATACAGACATGAGGTTCTTAGCCGTCAGGTTAACCCGCGGGCCTGTGTACGGGATCTCAAAACCCTCCGAAAAACCCCGCCACAAATAGTCCGCATCGACCATGTTCGGGTAACTCTGCAAAAGAGGGCGGAGAACCTCAAGCTTGATTGGCATAGGTGGGCAGAGCGGTGGCGGCGCTCCACGTGGGGATTCCCCCTCAGTCCCTACCAGGGCCATTAAAGATGAATTGAGCGCCGTCACTCTGGCCAGCAGCGGCGGCGTTCCCCGTGGGGATCCCCCTCCCCCAGCCCCTACCGGGTACATTTAAAAATTAATTGAGCGGAGAGAGGAAGAGGCACCTGGCTGCTACAGGTAGATATACCTGTCCACACACCCCGCCCACCAGGTGCCCCTCCTCTCCCCCCATTGGCCTACCGGTGGCACTGCCCATGAGCAGGCAGGGGGAAGGAGGGCAAAGGAACCCTTTGCCCAATCCCTGCCCAGCCCCCTGTTCGGGGGCGGGCAGGCACAAACTCACCCCCCTGCTTAGGGCTGAGGGGTGTCCCTTCTAGTACTATATGAGAGGGTAAATAACCGTTCCCTATCGACTCGTTCCACACCGCTCGAGATTTTATAAACCTCTATCACTTTCCCCTCTGTCTTCTCTTCTTCAAGCTGAAGAGATGCAGCTTGTCAAGCTTATCTTTGTACGGAAGCCGTTCCATACCCTTTATCATTCTTGTTGCCCTTCTCTGTACCTTTTCTAGTTCAGCTATGTCTTTTTTGAAATGGGGCGACCAGAACTGCACACACTATTCCATGTGCGGTCGCACCATCGATTTGTATAGAGGCATTATGACATCCTCAGTTTTATTCTCTATCCCTTTGCAAATAACTCCGAATATTCTGTTTGCTTTTTTGACTGCTGCTGCACATTGGGCTGAGGATTTCAGTGTATTGTCCACAATTACTCCCAGATCCTTTTCCTGAGTGATAACTCCTAGTTTAGTACCCAGCATTGTGTGATCATAGTTTGGGTTATTTTTCCCTATGTGCATCCCTTTGCATTTGTCCACATTAAATCTCATCTGCCATTTAGATGCCCAGGCACCCAGTCTCGTAAGATCCTGTTGCAGTTCTCCTAAACAAATAGACCTATACAATTAGCAAAAATTGATTGTTACTATTCCAACCAAGCAAAATTGTATGCATGTTTAAAAAATTACACACAGAGAGGTATTCAGGAACAGTAATAAACACAACTATATAACAAAAAAACCACTAAATATGCCAATGAAACATTTTCCCCAAAGTGATAGGCAAAATTATAAATTTATAAAATATCAAGTACAGGGTCAGTATACATTTAAGAGTAATATGAAGACACAAAGGTCATTTGTAAATACATGTGTAACACACAAAAAACAATAACAAATGCCTCCTCCACCCAAATGGATCCTAAACAATCTAGGCCTATACAATTAGCGACAATTGATTGTTACTATTCCAACCAAGCAATTGTATGCATGTTTAAAAAATTAAGCACAGTACTTGCCCCACCCCACCCTTCTTATTTTATTTTTTACTGCAAGGAAAGTAATATGGCAAGTCTATTTAGTACTATAGAACAGTGGAATAGAGGAGCTAAACCCAGACAATACTGCCTGCCTCCTCAGGAGTGAGAAGGAAAATTCACCAGGTAAGAAAAACTCACCAGGTAAGAGAAACAAATGTTTCTTTCCCCACCCTTTTAGATAGTTGAAACATCGAGCATCATTATGAGACATTATTACTAAAAGTTAATTCATGAGTATTAGTGCAGCTAGCCTCATTCTGTTAGGATATCTGTAGACCACAGCTTTTTCTATATTGTCTGCCAATCTGAGTTGGTTATCACACTTGTATATGCTAATCTGTTGCCCCACAAATCATTCCCATATTTTTTTATGCGGAAGATGGGGGTGGGAGGCAGGCTTGCCAGGGACCACTGGGAATGGAGTTCTTTGATGCAGAGAGGGACTGATGAAGCCCACTTCCCTTTCACAGGGGCTCTGCACAGTCTAAATTTGGGTTGGTTTTTATACAGCTGTAGGCTAGGTGCAGGTCTACTTGAGCCACTCTTGCATGGCATGGTGGTGGCCTGACCAGCCAGCATTTGAGCGGGAGATGGGCCAGAGATCTATTGACCCCTGGATTGCTTGTGTGAGGAACCCCTAGGTGCACGCTTGGAAGGAAACTTTTCTTGAGCCTGATTTTTCTTATGACTGAATTATTTTTATTTTGTCTATAATTTTGTGCATATCATATTTCTAGTAATAACTGCTGTGGCTCTTTCTTGCTGCTTTGAAACTGACAATGTCTCCACAACATTTGCTTAAATCTTCCCTGAGGTAATCTCTTTAAACAGATAAAGGTAATAGAACCTGTGCAGCTAAGGGCTACCTCTGTTGTTGGGCAGGATATATGTTCATATGAACAGTGGGATGCCTTTGCTCACCACACTCCCCTCATGAGAGGTGGAGGAGGAGAATAGTAATGGTCTTTATACTGTAGGGGTGGTGCTGATTGCAGCCCATTCTGTATAACCGACTGATAGAGGCATTACTGAACCAGTTTCTTTTTATGATTGGGGACCTGTGTTCACTGCATTTCCGCAAATTGCTGCCAATGGCGAAAATGCAGTGGACGTGGCTCCCTGTTTATGAAGATGATGGTACCAGGCACCCAGACCAGTTCCTTCTGGCTGTAACACAGATGGACTCAGGGTAGGGCTGAAATGAGATCTTGCGGAAGTAAGAAATCTCATCTAAATCCTGGTTCTCTGTTCATCTCAGAAATCCAAATTCTCAGCGAGAAAATAGGTACCTATGCCGTTGCAGTGCAGGCAGCAAAGAAGGTTTTATTTGCTCCCCTCGCTGCGCCCGCTAAGTCCCGCCCGGCAGAGCTTTTCCAGGTGGTGGGGCTGGTCGGTTCGTCCTCCCTCCGCCTGGATTTAGAGTCATCAAATGCCCGCTGTAATTTGTTTGTGGACTTCTTTGTGGATAAAATTGCTGAAATCCACCCCAGTTTTCACGCAACTTTTTAAGCAGTAGGTGAGCCAGAGGCAGTAGAAACCCCTTCTTGTCCTGTTTTTTGGGATGAATTTCAGAATGTCGCCCTTGGATGTGGGGGATGCTCTTGGGACTGCTTGAGCTACTTATTGCGAACTAGATCCTTGCCCGTCCTGGCTGGTTAAGGCTAGCTGGGAGACACTAGGGCCATTACTGGCGAGAATTGTCAATGCCTCCCTTGGGGAGGGCAGGGTGCCTGATTGTCTCAAGGAGGCTGTGGTGCAGCCTCTACTCAAGAAACCATCCTTGGACGTTGGCGTCCTGGCCAGCTACCGGCCGGTATCTAACCTTCCCTTTTAAGGGAAGGTTATTGAACGGGTGGTGGCTCGACAGCTGCAGGAGCATTTGGACCGGGTCAATTTTCTCGATCCCTCGCAGTCTGGCTTTTGTCCGAGTTATGGCATGGAGACTGCGCTTGTGGCCTTGGTCGACAACCTTTCCCGTGAGTTGGACCAGAGTTATTGATCCTATTAGATCTCTCGGCTGCTTTTGATACCGTTGATCACGAGTTGTTGGTGACTCGGCTGCGGGGCTGAGCAGGGATTAGCGGGACCATTCTTGAATGGTTCCGCTCTTTCCTGGCTGGGAGAACCCAGCGTGTGGTCCTGGGTGATTTTTCATCTTCTCCCTGGGGCCTCCGTGTGGGGTTCCGCAGGGTTCTATCTTATCCCCTCACTTCTTTAATGTGTATATGCAGCCTTTGGAGGAAGTTGTCAGGGAATTTGGCATACAATGTCATCAATATGCTGACGACACCCAGCTATATCTCTCATTTTTGCCCTGTGTTTGGCACGGAGACTGCACTTGTGGCCTTGGTTGGTGACCTACGCCATGAATTGGATCAGGGCAGATCATGTATTTTGATCTTACTGAATCTGTCGGCGGCGTTTGATACTGTTGATCACGATGTTGGTGACAAGGCTGCAGGGCTGGACCGGGGTGAGTGGGATTGTTCTTGAATGGTTCTGCTCATTCCCTGCCGGAAGAACTCAACGGTTGGTTCTCAGGGAATGTATGTCATCTCCCCGGAACCTCACATGTGGAGTCTCGCAGGGTTCTATTCTGTCCCCTCTCCTGTTCAACGTGTGTATGCAACCTTTGGGTGAGGTCATGAGAGGGTTAGGCGTGCGATGTCATCAGTACGCCGATGATACACAACTCTACCTCTCTTTTTCTGGGGACCCAGGCCCGTCAGTCTCCGTGCTTGCCCAGTGCTTGGCAGCTGTGGGGGACTGGATGAGGGTGAGCCGTCTGAGGCTGAATCCCGACAAGACGGAGGTGATGTTGGGGGGGTAGGGCTGAGGGGGTGTGTGTGGCTCCCAACCCCCTTTGGCCGCTCAGGTTCATAGTCTGGGGGTGCTCTTTGACCCACAGCTCCGCCTGGATTGTCAGGTGGAAGCTGTGGCAAGGGGAACATTTTGCCAATTACATCTGGTGTGACGGCTGTGCCTGTATGTCTCAGACTTCGATCTGGCCACCATCATCCATGCCTTCGTTATCTCTTGACTGGACTACGGTAATGCACTCTACGTGGGGCTACCCCTGAGGACGATCCGGAGGTTGCAGCTGGTGCAGAATGCGGCGGTCCGTCTCCTAAATGGGATGGGCCGCCATGAGCACATTACATCTGTGCGCCATACTCTGCACTGGCTGCCTATTGTCTTCCAGGCCCAATTCAAGGTGTTGGTGATGACCTATAAAGCCCTAAACGACTTGGGTCCTGCTTATCTGCGAGACCGCCTCAGACCCCCATGTCATTTCGTGACCCTTGTGGTCAACCGGGTGTGTGTGTGTGTGTCCGACTCGAAGTGCCCCGGCTATCCCAGGTGGCGACTGCGGAGAGGGCGTTCTCGGTGGCCGCACCTTGGCTGTGGAACTCCCTCCCGATGGGGGCCCGACTATCCCCGGACCTCCCCTCTTTCCAAAGATATTGTAAGACCTGGTTGTTCTGCCCGGCCTTCAGGGAGGGGGTGGGGGGGATTGGGGGGAGGGTTTTTCTGCCTTTTAGCCTTTCTGTTTTTGGTATTCTAATATTTTTAAATGTTTGTACTATTTTTAAAGGATTTTATAGTTTTTTTATTGTTTGTGTTTGCCGCCTCTGAGTTCTGGATCGGCCCCTGCAGTTGGCCGGGGGCCCCCTCCTCGAGGTCTCCCGGTGTCGACCGTGAGGAGGGCGTTTTCTGTGGCTGCACCACGGCTGTGGAACTCTCTTCTGTTGGAGGTCTGCATGACCACCGACCTCCCCTCTTTCTGTAGGCAATGTAAGACCTGGCTGTTCCGCCATGCCTTTGCCGAGAGAGATAGGGTGGGTTGGTTAGGGAGGGATGGGATTTGAATGGTTTTTAATTGTATTTTGGTGCCATTTATTTTCATTTGTCTCTTGAAATGTTGTTAGCCACCCCAAGATGCTTTTAGCAGGAGGCGGCGGCATACAAATGTTATTAATAAATAAATAAAATATTTGTGTTGGTTTAAAATAAAAATAAAATTATGTATATAAAAAATGGCCACCAGACTGTTTTGCGCATGCATGAAATGGCTGCTGCCTCACAATAATCCCCACCCCCCCTTGTTCAGTCCAATACAATGATTGAAAAGGTGTGTGTGGGGGGGGGGGGCATTCTTAAAGATGGCCATAAATCTGACAGAAGGATGGGGAAGTGGGCATCTACACAGGTCGGGTCACTGCATCTCTGATTTATTGAAGGTCCAGTTAATGTGACCATATTTAAAACCAGTATCTTATAATGGATTTCCTTCTTTCGGCAGCGCCCGTAGCAACATGCTGGTATGCAGGAATAAACACAAACACGAAAGGTATAAAGCAGCAGTGTTCACATAAACTACAACAGCAACACACTACTGCAAGTAGTACAAATGTTCATGAAATTTAATCAGGAGAAAAATATAGTGAGTTTCCTTGTGGCTCACTAACAAGGCATGCACTTGAACATCCCTTGGAACCAATTGGGAATCTGTTTTTCGATGCTAGCCGAGGGAACTCCTTCTGTCATAGGAGATAGTGTGGTTAATTGCACTATCTAGATAGCTACAGGATTTTAGTGACTAAGTACAAGCTATTTAGTTTGCCTAATCAGCGTGAGGAAAGGCAGTGGACTCCTAGGGCCCTACGGGAGGCATTTTGAGGCTTTATAAGATAGTATGTTAATAGCCCTAGGTGAGCTGTAAAGCTATTAGGAGCGCTGTCCTTTTCCTCAGAGGAGTCTTTCGACCCTTGTTTCGGCAGGGTTCTAATTTATGCCTTATAGGATGGGCTGCAACCCGTAGAGTTTTTTTTTCTCTTTTGTGAACCTGTTTGGCATCCGTTTGGGTGTTTGAAAATTTACCCCCACCCCCTGCTTTCCATTTCGGTCCCTGGATTACTGCTGGAAAGGCAGGTAAGTACCTTTTGCCTAGAAAACAGATGTAAATGCTCTGCCCTGGTTTCTCCATATAGTATTTGGGCATGTATTTGGAGTTTAAGTTTGTCTAAAAGTTTTTGTCTTTCTCCCCTGCCCCCTTTTTTTTTTTTTTTTTATAATAAGGAATTGAAGTTGATTAGTTGTGGCATCAGGATCCCTAAAGGAAGGCTGGTGTAGCCTATGAGGAAGTAGCCAACATCGTTCTGGCCCTAGTAAGTCTGATGTTAATTAGTTCTTCTAGCAGTTTTCTTGTGCATGAGGGGATACCCCCGAACTATTGTCTTGCTTTTTACTTTATTCTCTGGATGTTGTTCTTGCATGTGGGTGAGTATTTACATGCATGCTCGCATGTGTAACTTATACTACTGTATCTGTATAGAGGCTTATACATATGATTCAATCCCCTTTTGGATGAAAGATCTCTTTTGTAAGCCACCGTATGTGTGGTCTTTACTGCTGACTGATATGCAAATATTGGACCAAGGGGTTTTCCCTGATGGCTTAAGTTTCTACTTTACTGCTGGCTGTTGTTTGTATCTGTTATCTAATTGACCAAGTGATTGACTGGCCTTTTGGAAGGGTTTTTGAAACTGTTTGACTGCTGTAAATATTCTTTTGAACTAATAGGATAAATTACTGTTTTTGCACTGTTATCTCTGTTCTCTTAGATTTGTCAAAGAATGTCATCCTAGAAAAAGAAGACTGAAAATACCCCTGAAGAAGCCAGTTTTGCTTGGCGAAACTTTGGGACTTTATTGTTATATTTTTGTGGGACATATCTAGATACATTCTTGCTTTCCCTTTTGGACCTTTTTATGTTTTTCTCCTGATTAAATCTCATGAACATTTGTACTACTTGCAGTAGTGTGTTGTTGTTGTAGGTATGCAGGAATAAACATTTGTGGGTTAAGAAGTGTTTTTCTGGTTTAGAACAAGGGTGGCCAAGATGTCAATCATGATTTACTGGTGGATCACAAGCTAGTCTCCAGTAGATCAGTGTGGGGAGGGGGACCAGCCTCTTGAAGACCGGCACCCCGAGGAATGTCTTCTAGTAGGAGATGGGCAAGGAGAACTCCTTTAGCATGGTGGGGAAGGCGTTTTCTAAAGGGGAATGAATAATCCTTGCCGTTTCTAAGACCAGTTGCTGAAGTGTCCTAGAGCTGGGAGCCAGTAGAAGGGGTCCTGGCCTGGAGAGCCTAACCCAGCAGGAGAGGTCCTCGTAGATCACCGGAGGTCAACAACGTGGATCAAGTGCCATTTAAATTGCAAATTATATTCATTTTTCTTATGCTAAATAATACGTGGCAACATTTTGCTATTCTTTTTTGGGTTAGGCCATAGCACAGAGTTGGGGAACCTTTCCCCAGCTCCGCCACCAGCTGAGCCTTTGAGCCCTGAGGGAGTTTCATCAAGCAAGAAAAGTTGCTGAAGACTAGACAGAAAAATTGACTATTTGGAGGATTTTACTGGAACTCTGCAAGGGGCGCTGAATACTCAACATATTGCTTGACCCTAAATCTACTTTCTTCACTGCAAAAAGAAAAAGAAAACAAAAGGTTGTTATTGCTACGTGGTTATCTTTGGGTGTAGTCACTGACATTTTTAGGATAATATAAAAGCCAATGAGACTTTCTCCTACTGCATGTGCCAGGTATAGTCCCTAGACAGAGATGAATTGCACATTAAATAGATACTGTGCTTCCTGTCAGCCAAAAGCTTGTATATCTTCCAAAATCTAGGTCAATTCTAGCTAAGCTGTCATTTGAAAGTGAATCAGGAAAAGATGAGTTATCTACCAAGTATTTAAAAAACTTAGAAATTCCATTTTATTTAAAATTGTGGCTACAGTTCCTGTGCAGAAAGCCCGTATGATTTTGAAAAAATATTCAAGCAATCAAAATGAGATTTCTGATCAGTTAGCTATGTTTATTACAAAGTTTTATAGGAAAAACATTTTGTAAAATCATGCAAAGAAATCTGGGGTACACTTGGCATTCCTGGCACTCTGTTTGAGTATTTTGGTATTGCTCTACTTATTGGTGTATTCGACAGGTCAATGGCCAAATGCCATTTAATAAACAATGGCAACATTTTGCTATTCTTTTTGTGGTAGGCTGTAGCAGAGAGTTGGCAAACTTTTTACTTTTCCTGGGGATACTCTGAAAATTAGGTCAAGCTCCACATAGAAGTTGGGGGTGGGGAGTGCTTAGGAGGTGAGCTCAGGAAGAGGAGGGTCCAGATCATTTATATCCCGCCCCTCCTGCCGACAGGGCAGCCCGAGGCAGCGAACAACATTAATTAAAACAGTATAAAATTTTAAAACAATTTAAAAATAAAATATGTGGGGAAAACCCCCACCCCCAAAGATCATGAATCTGTGCCATAAACTATTGATGATGATGATTTTTATTAGTAGAGTAAATATTTTAGCATACTAGACTGTGAAATTTGCTGAAACAAACTACTTTGATATCAGATGAACACTTGTTCATTGGATCAGAACATCTTTCATTAGCAGAGGCAAGGACACCAGTTTAGCATATGAAGTCGAAGTAATTCAGATATATTTTATTGGACCAACTTCTGTTGATTAGTATGCAAGCTTTTGGGCCACGTGTCCCCTTCCTCAGGCATCTGAAAGTCAGAACTGCAGATTGGGCAATTCAGGCTAGGTTTTATGACCGCAATCACTTGGGAAAGTGATTTACCCTTTTGTTGGTGAAAATTGGTAAACAGCCATGCAATACAACGAAGGGAAAAGGCTAGGTGTATAAATAGAAGGCTGTTACCCGCACATTTCTATTATGGCTTATGAAGCTCAAATCTTGGTTTAGTCAGTTATTTTTGGTATCGAACAGTTATGAATTTTGGTTCCCAAGCCTACCTTTTCAAGTTGTTGTACAGATTACCTTTCAGATTAGGATAAGAGATCTGAATTTATCCCCATCCCTTACATTTGGGACCAATATCGCAACAACAATCTCGAGATTATTTAACACATTGTCATAGCAAGGGGGGCATTGTCATAGTCCCCCCCTCCTCTTCCCCTTCTCTACGCCCTTTCCGTGACCTTCAAGCTATTGATCCCCTGGACTTTGTCTCCTCTCTCTCTCCCCTTCTTCCTACAGTCTTCTCTTCCTCCTCCCCTGACTCCGCTGTCTCTGCTCTCAACGCCTCTCTCTCCTCCACACTTGACTCCCATGCCCCTCTCTCTTCCCGCCCTGCCTTCTCCCACAACCCCCGTCCTTGGCTCACCCCTAGTATCCGCCACCTCCGTTCTTGCACTCGTGCTGCTGAACGACTCTGGCGCAAATCCCATTCTCACGCTGACTTCCTTCACTTCAAATTCTGTCTCTCCACCCTTACTTCTGCTATCTCCCTTGCTAGACAACACTACTATGCCTCCCGCATTGAGTCCTGTTCTCGGGACCCTCGCCGCCTGTTCTCTACCTTTGACTCCCTCCTCAAGCCTCCCTGTCCTCCCCCTCCTTCTTCCCTTTCTGCTCAGGATCTTGCCTCCTTCTTCACCTCCAAGATAGACAAGATCCGCCTCGACATCGCTTCCCACTCCTCTCTTCCCACTCCCACCCCTCTCCCTCCTCCCCCTCCTTCTCTCATGTCCTCCTTCTCCCCTGCCTCCCTTAAGGAAATCTCCTCTCTGCTCTCCTCCTCCAACCCTTCCACTTGCCCCCTTGATCCCATTCCTTCCCGCCTCCTCACCTCCATTACTCCCACTGTCGCCCCTTCCTTCCTGCACATCATCAACCTCTCCCTCTCTACTGGCTCTTTCCCTTCTGCCTTCAAACATGCCACAGTCTCTCCTATTCTCAAAAAGTCCACTCTTGACCCCTCTGACCCTTCTAGCTATCGTCCTGTCTCACTCCTTCCTTTTGCTTCCAAGCTGCTTGAACGTGTTGTCTACTCCCGCTGCCTTGACTTCCTATCCTCCAACTCCTCCCTTGACCCCCTCCAATCTGGCTTCCGCCCCCTTCATTCTACTGAAACTGCTCTCGCTAAGATCACCAACGATCTTCTGGTGGCTAAATCTAAACGTCTCTATTCCATTCTTGTCCTCCTTGATCTCTCTGCTGCCTTCGATACTGTTGACCACTCACTCTTGCTGGATTCCCTTCACTCCCTTGGCTTTTGTGGCTCTGTCCATAACTGGTTCTCCTCCTACCTCTCTGACCGCTCCTTTAATGTGTCTCTCTCCAACTCCGCCTCCTCCTCCTTCCCCCTCTCAGTTGGTGTTCCTCAAGGCTCTGTTCTTGGCCCTCTCCTCTTCTCGATCTATACCTCATCCTTAGGCAAACTCATTGCCTCCCATGGCTTCCAATACCACCTCTATGCTGATGACACTCAACTCTATCTCTCTACTCCCTCTCTCTCTCCCTCTGTTCAAGCTCGTCTCATCAACTGTCTCTCTGACATCTCTACCTGGATGTCTCAACGTCAACTCAAACTCAACATGGCTAAAACTGAACTCCTTATCTTCCCCCCTCATCCTTCCTCTCCTTCCTCACTGTCAATAACTATTGATGGAGTCACCATCCTGCCTGTCCCCCAAGCCCGTAGCCTAGGCTTCATCTTTGACTCAGCCCTTTCTTTTAAACCCTACATTGACTCTGTTGCTAAATCCTGTCGCTTCTCCCTCCATAACATTGCTAAGATTCGCCCTTTTCTCTCTGTCTCGTCTGCCAAAACTCTTGTTCATGCTCTGGTCATCTCTCGCCTCGATTACTGTAACCTCCTTCTCACTGGCCTTCCCCGGTCTCACCTTTCTCCCCTCATCTCTGTCCAAAACTCTGCTGCCAGGGTCATCTACCTCGCCAGTCGCTTCGACCATGTGCAGCCCCTCCTCTCTTCGCTTCACTGGCTTCCCCTTCCTGAACGAATCCTGCACAAGCTCCTAGTCTTCACCTATAAAGCTCTTCACAACCTTGCTCCCCCCTACCTCTCTGCACTTATCGCCCTCCATACTCCAGCCCGTGCACTTCGCTCCTCCTCTGTCCCTTCTCTCACCCTTCCACGCCTTCCCTGCTCCCCTAAGCGCCTTCGTCCCTTCTCACTTGCTGCCCCCCATGCCTGGAACTCCCTCCCTGTCCACATCCGCCTTGCCCCCTCCCTTCATACCTTCAAATCTCTCCTTAAAACTCACCTCTTTCGCTCTGCTCTGTCTGACTCTTTATCCTGCTGAGCCACTATTCCTATACCTACGATCGGTTTACCCTTATCCTTGCAACATGGACCTGCCTGCTGTCATTCTCATCGTAACCAAGCCAAGTACGTGCACTTGAGACCTCGCATCTTCATGAATGTTAGACCCCTTGTCTCTCCCTCTGTTCCCCTTCCTATGTCTCTCCCCCAGCTCCTGTCGCTCAGATTGTAAGCCCTAGGGGCAGGGACCGTGTCTATTTTATTACTTTGTAAAGTGCCATGTACACTGCTGGTGCTATATAAATGTTTGTTAATAATAATAATAATAATACATTATGTTAAACTACCCCAGGTGGTCTTTGTCATTAGCACTCGTGTTAGCTGTAGATGCCCCCCTCTTTATGCTTAAAATGGCCAGTATCAATTACTTGATTCATTAGTATTTGTGAGAAGCTACAGGGAAGCAATAGGAGCAGGCACCACTTTGTAATATTTGGGTGTCCTTTCTAACTGAAGTAGACACTGTAAGACAAAATCAATATATGCACATACTTGTCTTATCAATAAACTGTTCAGTTTAACCCCATAAAGTATTTTATGCAGATGTCAGCTACAGCAAATTATAAAAAGCAATAAAATTAAGCACCATCTTTTAATTTAAAAAAGAAAAGAAAAAAAAAGGAGACCAGTTCCCAGGACCAAAAATTATTTATTCACACTTATACCCCGCCCATTCCCTCAAGGCTCAGAATGGGTTACAACATGTAAAAACATTTATAGCCGTGTATAAAATAAATCTAAATATTAAAATCCTCAAATAAGAACAAAATAAAAGCCCCAACTTACAACACCCCAATCCTATCATTGTGGCTAGATCATTGATATCATCAGCTCGATGTGAGGCAGCAGTCAAAAGGGCTCACTGTATGTTAGGGATAATTAAGAAAGGGATAAATAACATGGAAAATATAAAGCTACTATATAAATCTATGGTGTGACTCCACTTGGAATACTGTTGTTCATTTCTGGTCGCCCCATCTCAAAAAAGACGTAGTGGAACTGGAAAAGGTGCAGACAGGCAACAAAAATGATTTAAGGCGTTGAGTAGCTTTCATATGAGGAAAAACTTGATAAGTTGGGGCTCCTCGGCTTGGAGATGACTGAGGGAACATGACAGAAGTTACAAAATCATGAAAGGTGTGGAACAGATAAATAGGTGACTGCTGTTTACCCATTTCTAGAAACAATAGAACTGGGTCTCTCCATGAAGTTAACAGGGAGCAGATTTAAAACAAATAAAAGGAAGCACTTCTTTTTCTTCCAATGTACAATAAAACTGTGGAACTCACTGCTGGAGGATGTTGTCCAGGTCAGTAGTATAGCAGGCTTCAAAAAGGACTGGATGAATTTTTGAAATCAGGTCCATTAAGGGCTACTAGTTTGGCCAGTGGTACAAGACCCCTGAGTTTCAGAAGCTGGGGGAGGATGACAGGAAATGGATTACCATGCTGTAACCTGCTGCATACTTCCCTAAGGCAACCAAGGCTGGCCACTGTTGGAGACAGAATGCTGGGCTAGATGGACCATTGGCCGGACCCAATAAATGACACTTATATTCTTACCCCTGCCTGCCAAACAAGACGACCTTGCGTTGCCTCCGGAAAATGAGCAGGCTCCAAGGGAAGCTTTGTCTAGGAGGTATGCAATTTATTTCACAAATTAAAATGCACTATTGCAATGTAGAATATAGAATATATAAATATGCTAAAACGTTACGGTAATTTTAACTGCTGTTCATTTATTCGTTTGCTCTTTTTTGCAAGTTAGGCTAAACCCAGGCGTAGGCAAGCAACTCCCGGCACGTGTACCAGAGTGTGACACATGAGGACATTTTCCTCTGCATGCGTAACCAAGACAGGCCCACCCCCATGTCCCTTGACTCCTCCTTGCGGGCCACTCTCTCCCGGCTCTCAGTCCAGCCAGAAACAACCCCGCTTCCCTCACTAAAAAAACCCCAAACAAAACCCTTTGTTCTTTTGCTGTGTGCGAACCGGAGGCTCAGCTGAGTCTAGAAAAGCCCATTGATGGCAATATACCCTCCATAAACAAACCACATGCCTGACCAGGGAATCCATGTCTATTTGGTTCAAGCATAGCCAGAATTTCAAGATCGCTAATTTGGCTATCTGACTAACACCTGCCTCTGCTCGAAGGAGAGCTGCAGGGGTACCCCTAGGTACATGCAAAAGAGCCCGTAGGATGTAATTTTGCTCGACCTCAAGATCTGCCAACTTATCAATGCACCACACTTGAGGAATCAATTTGGCTTTCAGGAGGCACAAGACAGGAGTGAAAAGCCTACCTCTTTTTAAATAATAAAAGCTAATCAATCCCTGTGCTGTTGCTCTAGCCGTCTTCCGGGCCGACCTGTACTGGAGATGCCATGAAGGGGTAGCCAAAACGAAAACTCCCAGGTATTTATAGAAGCGGACTTGCTCGATCTCAATTGAGTCCATATACCATCTATGTTTAATCAGTGCTTTGCTTATCACTAATACCTTAGTTTTAGTATAGTTTATCACTAGTTGTTCCTCTCTGCAATACTCACTAAAGGCAGCCATCATTGTACGCAGCCCAATCCATGAGCGGGAAATAAGGATTGTATCGTCTGCATAAAGTAAGGCAGGGACCGTCGGGTTCCCTATTTGTGGGGGATGAAAAGCAGGATTCCCAAGTGCCAGTCTGACACCACTCAAATAAAGGTTGAAAAGCAAGGGGGCAAGAATACACCCTTGTCGGACACCCTTTTCAACCGAAACCGGACATGTAAGCTGGCCTTGTCTGTTGATTCTGACCTGCAAAGATGTATTAGTGTACACAGCCCGAATCAAATAAAGCAACCTCCAATCAATCCCATAGTCTAGCATCTTCCACCATAATTTTTCCCTACATATGGTGTCGAACGCTGACTTAAGGTCTACAAAACAAACGTAGATGAGATATCTTTTTCATTCACACATATTTGGACACCAAAAAAATAATGTAATACCGGAATGTGATCAGTGGTCAAAACCCCGCTTTTGAATCCCGCCTGTTCTTTGCCAATCAGGTCCTTGTCATTAATCCAGTTTTGCAGCTTTATCAACAAGTACCTAGTATAAAGCTTACCAGCTACACTCAGTAAGCCGATAGTTTGCCGGGTCCTTGGGGTCCCCTTTTTTATTTGAGTACAAATAAAATAAAAGTGAGGGTAGCATCACATTTTTATTTACTTGCACTTTTGTCTCGGTCTCTAATCAGTGTTCTTAAATTGAAATGTATACATAAAATAATATGTAATTAAATTGCTGTATTGAGTGAGTGATCTGATGTGTGATCTTGGCAATTGGGGATTCACAGTGAAGAGGAATGGAATCTGTTCTTCAATAGAGTAACCCCAGAGCAAGGGTAACAAAAGGTTGCTCCTGGCAGGCTGGGGGGCAGTTCCGGAGGGAACTGGTTTAGCGGGTGCCGTTAAGTGAGGGAACCAAGTCACAAAGGGCTCTGAAATTTTATTTATTTATTTATTTACATTTTTATCCCACCCTTCCCCAGGGACTCAGGGTGGCTTGCAACATAAGAAATATAAAATATAATCAAATACAAATACATCCCAACCATCCAATCTATCCATTATCCCCACCTACCACTGCTTAATCATTCTCCCCACTCCTCCTAACTGAACCCCACCCTATTCCTGCCTGCCAAACACCTACCCAAACAAAAAGGTCATGCATTTTCTCTGGAAGACTTACAGGCTTGGGCTTAAGCGGGCCTCCAAGGGGAGGGAATTCCATAATTGTGGGGCCGCAACTGTTAACGACTCATGCCCCTCCCCCCCCCCCCGTGCCTTCATTGTAGTAACCTCATGGGCAAGTTGGCACTTGCAAAAGGCTGCTCCCAGATGACCTCAGAGGCTGTAACAGTACGTAGGGGGAAGAGGCAGTCTTTCAGATACCTGGGACCCAAGCCGTTTAGGGCTTTCTAAGTTAAAACAAGCACCTTGAATTGTGCCCAGAGATTACTGGCAGCCAGTGCAGACTGTGGTGCACCTGTATAATGTGCTCCTGGCGACCCATCCCCGACACAAGGCAGGTCGCTCCATTCTGCAGCCCACATAGAGCACATTGCAGAAGTCCAGCCTCGAGGTTATGAAGGCATGGATGACAGTGGCCAGCTCCAAATCCAGTAGAAAAGGTTGCACCCTTCTCACCAGATGAAGCTGGTAAAAAGCACTCCTGGCCACCACCGCCACAATCTAGCAATCCAGGCTCAGCAGTGGATTCAGAAGCACCCCAATGCTGCAAAACAGAGTGACCAAGGAAGGCTGGACCCTGTCAATGACAGGGATTCACCCCCAGGTCACATGATTAGCCTACCATCATCTCCTCAGTCTTATCTAGATTCAGCTTCAGTCGGCTCACCTGCATCCAGTCCCCAACAGCAGCCAGGCACCAGGTAAGCACTGAGACTGCAGGACCGGGGTCTGATGAAAAAGGGACAGAGAGCTGGGTGTCATCCGCATATTGATGAAAGGGATAAAGGGCATCCCAACAACTCATGAAGAGACAGGCAGCAGCAAGCGGCACACAACTTTGGGCTTGGTGTGGTGCAGCAAGCGAGAATGCTCAGCAGTGCAGTTGGAGTTGCGCAGTGGAGAAAGGTTGAGGCACCGTGGTGGTGTCGGAGCGGTGGCAGTCGGAAAGGAGTTTAAGAAGCTGAGGCTGCAGTGGGGTTGATCTGGAGTTGTGGTGCCCTGCCCTTGAAGTGGAAAGGTGAGTTTTACCTGGTGGGGTGCGGGTTGGCAGGGGCAGAGGATCAGTGGGGGTTCTGTGTGAGGGCAGAGAGGGACTATTTGGGGGAAGATGATCTGGGACAGTATGAGGGCAGAAATCCTGGTCTGATTTTTAATTCTGGGCATAGGGATGATCTTAAGCATATTAACTTTGGGGGGCTGCCAACCCCCTGCTGGCAGTCCAGTATCTTACAAGTAGATATTGAGGGTTTTTTTGAACTCTGCCCCCAAAAGATGCCTACCTCTGGGCTAAACTATGAATGAACATAAGTTACTTTTAAAGCATGAAATATCTTGCCATGTGCTTTTAGCCACCACAAACTGCTCAGCCCGAGCTTCAAGATGCTCCGCTGGCACAAGGTCCATTCAAATTAACAGAATGTGCTGGTGAAGTTCTGGACCTTTCTGCAATTTACCCTATGTAGTGTAGGACAGCTGCTGATGCCAACACACAGCCTATACGACAAGGGTCAGCATGGACTGCCCTTCCCCCTGGAATCTTGGTTTTGTATGAACTGTTGTTTATATCATGCCAGCAATGTGCCTGGTGCTGTACAATCATAATAGGAGATAAGTCCCTGTCCCAAGAGGCTTCCAAGCTAGGAAAGGAGAAGAACATAAGGAGAGACAGGGATATACTCATGAAGTTGAGAAGTCGTGCATGTTTAGTTACAAGGGAGGAGGAGACCTGGAATAATAGGACAACACTGGTGGGTAATCTGGGGATGTGTGTAGCGACGGAAAGCCTGACGGAAGAAGTAGGTTTTTAGGAGGGAGGTTTATTTATTTCGATTTCTCAGCCACCCTCTCCTATCACAGTAGCTCGGGGCAGTGTGCAACAAAGCTAAAACACATAAATACAACACTTCATGTATTAAGTATATATTTTGGCCATTTGTGTTCCAATGTATTGATTTTGTGTCCAATGTATTAATAATTAGCCTTTGCGTGGTGAAGTGGTGAATTTCTAAAGAATTCCTTTTGACTTAGTTCAGACTGAGTGTTTTTATCAGTTTACTGTCTCAATGAACTTTTTGACCATATACTGGGGGAGAGATTTAGTTGCTAGTTCTGGAAGAACTGGGTGTCTTGATTTATGGCCCCATGCACAGATATCTCCAGGATAGAAGTTTTCTTTGCTAGCAGGCACAGCTGTTTCACTTAATTGGTTAAGAAACCTTGAAACACTGTTTTCAGTTTTCTCTGTAGTCTGACAATTTTGAAGAAAACCAGTTGGAGTTTTGTGTGTTTCCATAGTAACTGACATCATCTGCATCATCTACCTAGCCAGTATGTACCTTACTAATAGTGAGACAGGCTTTTGCTTCTTCAGATTGAGATCCTGAACTGACGTTGGGATTTCTTTCTCTCCATGATGGCAGTATGGGGCAGGACTGGGTGAATATAAAAGTATATTCTTTTGATAGATTTGAGTCAATGAATTAAGCATATGTTAGCTTTAGAGCGGTTCCCTTAAAAACAGAAATGCTATTTAGATCATGTATCTTTGACTGACTACTGATACTGTTCTGTGTAACCTACTGATACTTTTTATTTGGATTTAAGTAAACTATGCTTTATTTTTATAATATTCTTTGCCTCATGTCTCATTTATAAATAATATATTGTCTTTACAATACTCTGCTGACCTGCTTTGGCTTCTATTCTAAGCACAGTGTAAATTCAGTTTCTACAATTTGGAAAAGAGTTGCCCTAATATACTTGAGATTATGTCTGGCTAGGCCACTAAGCACATTTTCCTTTTGAGAAAACTGAGGCCCAACACAACAAACAAAACATAACCAAAATATAAAATTATAAAACCGATTCGATTGAGCCACAAGCTTCCCCCCTACCAACCCCTCACAAAAGCCTGGCGGAATGGCCAGGTCTTACACTGTCTTCGGAAAGAGGGGAGATCTGAGGCTAGGTGGACCTCTGGCGGGAGGGAGTTCCACAGCCACGGTGCGGCAACTGAGAACACCCCCCTCATTGTCGCCACCTGGGGAACTCAGAGGGAGGCGTCCCTAACCAACCACAGGGGTCTATCCAGAGCTTTTTTGGGGGCGGGGGGAGGCGATGCCGCAGACGTGAAGACTGGGAGGGAGGGAGCAGAGCAAATACATTCTGGGAGGGAGTTCCAGATATGAGCGGTAGCATGGGAAAAGGGGCAAAGACATTTCCAGGAGTGGGAGGCTCCTGTGGCAGGTAAGGGTGGTGGAAGAAAAGGAGTAAAGCTCCTGGGAGGGAATGTAGTGGGAAATAAAGAAAATAAGGGCAAAAAGGCCACAAAGAGTTTTGAAGGTAGATGAGCTTGTACTGAATGCATTCGTGTTAGAGGAAGCCAGTGGAGAGAACAAGAAAGGCTAAAAATGATCGAAGTTATGAGTGAGGTGGCTGACCTTGACAGCGGAGTGAGCAGAAGTGAGGGGGGCAAGGTGAGAGCAGGAGGCCAGAAAGGAGGAGGATGCAGTAGCCAAGGTGAGAAGTGGCTAGAGCATGGACTACAGTTTTGACAGTGGCAGCAGTGAGGGGCCAGACTTTTGTAGTGCTGCACAGAGAGAAACAACAGGCCTTAGCAAGACTGGATTTAAGGTTTAAAGGACTGGGAGGAGCCAAAGGGTGAAAACAAACAAGATAGTGGCGAGATGGCTCCCCAGGCCACCCTAGGGGGTGCTGCTGCAACCGCCACTCCTTGAGTCGGTTGGGAGAGCAGTTCACATGAGCAGCCCTCCTCCCCAGTAATCCAGGCATGCGGGCTGCCATCACAGGTTCCTTCGTGGCATGGGTTGGCTTTGGAGCTGTCCATATGGGACAGGATAACCGGACCTCCTCCATGCAGCAGGATCTGATCCCCAGGAAGAGCTACTGTAAAACAGCTGATGAGGGTACCCTGGACACCTCAGCCATCCTGGGTGTGTGCCAAACAGCTGGTCGGGGTGTTCTGCCGCCGTGCCCCTCCCCCATCAGCTGTTGTGCAGCCAGGGTAAGGGTGCTCCTCTGGGCCCGATTCTCTGGCTTTGCTTTGCGGCAGGACTGCGCCTGAATAAACAGGAGGGAGATGTTGGTCTGGTTTAGCCCAGGTGGCTGGGCCTTCACCCAGGCTGCGATGCCGACCGCCACCAGCCCACGTCCCATAGCAGCTGGCTGCCCAACCGGAGGACATAGCGGGCAAACATCTGGTGGGGACCTATCAGACAAGCAGACTTTCAGGATAATGTCTGTTGCTGCTCACTCTAGGTCATGTGCCCGAGGAACAGACTGGATGTTAACACCAGCAATGGAAAAAGAGGGAGGAGGGTGAGGCAGGCTCAGGGGGGAAGACATGAACATATTAAGCTTGAGTTTAACGGTGAGATATCCCAAGTAGAGATGTAAGCGAGATGGTTGGTGATGCAAAAAAGACTGGATGAAGGGTAAGAGAGCGGGGATGTCATCAGCATACAGGTTATTTTGGAAGCTGTGAGATTCCGTGAGCTTGCCATGGGATAGAGTGTAAAGGGTGAAGAGAAGAGGGACAAGGACAGAGCTTTGGGGAACTCCAACTGCGAGAGGAAGTGATGTAGAGACGGTACCAGCAAGAAAGACATTGAAGGAGCCGTTGGAGAGGAAGAGAATCAGTCAAGAGCTGAGCCCTGGAAACCAAGGAACTGAAGTGAGTCGAGGAGGCTGCTGACAGTGTCAAAGGTGGCAGATATCAAGCAGTATGAGAATGAAGTAGAGGCCTGTACACTTGGCTAAGAGAAGGTCATTAGTGATTTTGGCAAGAGCAGTCTGTCAAGTAGAGGTGAAAGCCCGATTGAAGGGGGTCAAGAGAAGAACTGGAAGAGAGGAAGTCAAGACAGTGGGTGTAGACGACTCGTTCCAAGGAGCTGAAGGTGAATGGGAGGAGTGAGATATGGCATAACTGGAGGGATTGCAGGGCTCAGGACCCGGTTTTCTAGAGGAGACAGTGGCATGCTTCAAAGCAAAGGGAGAAATTGATGTGTAGTGGTGGGGTCAATAGCAGCATAGGAGACAAGGGCATAGGACTGAGGAGGTAGATGGAGGAGTTGCATGAGGAGAGAAGCAATGTGATTTCATGGGCAGCTGGTGAGAAATGGAGGTGGGAGAGAGATGAGAAGTGAGGTCAAGGTTGATTTTTGTCAAATCTTGTCATTGAAAAAGGAGGAAAGATTCTGTGCAGCAAGGGGAATGAGGACAGGTCTGGGAAGGGAATTGAAGGTAGGGATTGTAGGACTGAGACTTGATCAGGAAGGAATGGTAGCATTATTTTGCAAGGAAAATGGCAGAATTGAAGGCAGAAAGGGTGAACTTAAAGTGAATCTAGTCAGCAAGTTCTCAAGACATTTGTCAGAAGCAGAATGTGAAATGTGTCCTCTGCTGCCTTTTTACCCGTTTTGGTTATATCATTTTATTTCGCTATAAGCCTGAGCCAAATGCAGATAGCAGTTGATTATAAGGAGCTGCTTAACTGTGTCAGACCAATGGTCTAAACACAGTATTGTCACACCCTGACACGGCAGCAGGGTTTCAAATTGTTAATTAATCTTTTAGAAAGTAATTCAAGTTGAATTAATCCTTTAGAAAAGGAATACTTGAGCAGATTGGGATGGTTCTAATGTTGTTTGCTCCTTCTACAGTTAGGTTTTTCATACTTATATTTTTCTGCCCGCCCCCCCAGATTTGGGCAGCCAACTCTCCCTTGATGCTTCTCTGAAAGGTAAAAGTTTTGTTTCTAGTAAAGTGACTCTTTGTGGTAATGGGTTTGGTCTGGTATCCTATTGGCAAAATTCTCTGCATCATATCCTACTTGGTTACACAAGCTGGCTGATTATTCCTGATTTTTAGTCAATCTGAAACAGATGCGCACTGTCTGTATAGCAGTTTAAAGTGGTAGGGGACGTTTAGTTACAAGGTTATTTTGAAAGCTTCCCATGTACATGGTAGAGAGACTCAGCCATCTTGTAGGTTGGGGGCATGCTACCCTAGAAGGGGTACAGTGTTGGTTAAGGTGCCAAGGAAAAATCCAAGCGCTCTCTTCTTTTTCAGTGTAGGCATTAGGTGTTGGCTATTGTGGGGCACAATAGTAGAGCAGTGGGGCACTGTAGAAAGGGGGAGAAAACCAGGAAGGCACCTATGGCCATTAGATTTGAGCAGGGAAGCACCGTTCCAGGATCATGCAAAGACATTGGCTATTTCTCCTTATATTTATTTATTTATTTGTTTATATTTCTTAGCCACCCCCTCATGTCCATGGCATCTCGGGGCGGTGTACAATAAAGGCCTTTGCTGATTTTATCCATATAATGAGCTGTAATGCCCACTGTACTCTTATTTAAAACAAAAAAAATATTAAAGTGGGAGAGATGTTGATATGTTCTAACATGCCCTGGCATGTCCAGGGCAGTCTACAGCTCCGTTTATGGACAACATCAGCAAAGGCCTTGTAAGGACAAACGGCCAATGAGCCCGATCCCAAATGCTGCAGATCGTATGCGGAGCCGCGTGCACGCAGAGCCATGCGCAGCCCACGCACATTTCTATTGCAGGCAAATGGCGGGCAAATTTCTATTGCATGTGCGCGTGTAGGCGCTGCGGGGTTTGGGATCAGGCTCAATGTCTTTGTATGAGTCTGGAAGGGTGCTTCCCTGCTCGAATCTAGTGGCCATGGGCTCCTCCCTGGCTTGATGGCCCTTTGTTTACTGATTCTGCAGATGCAGAGCCTAGCCACACTGCTCTAGGAGGTATTAAATTAATATCTTGACTCACCCCCACCTTCTCCTTCGTTCACCCTTCCCTTGCCTAAAGCTATCCTGTGCTGTATACAGTGCTTTAACCCCATCTTGGGACCTGCTAGAAGGGTTTGTGTTGCTGGTTCTCCTGAGCAGGGTCAGATCTGGATCCACTGTCCCTGTTCCAGTCCCCAAGCAATACAAGCTTAGTGACCCAATCCTGAGTGTGGCATCTACCTTGTTCATGTGTGTGCTGCAGCCGCCTTTGAACCAGCAAGAGACTACACCCTAGGAGGGTGCAAGTTTGATTCTCTCTCGCATCCACTTTCACCTGCTTCACAACATATAGAAATGGGTGGTGATGTCTTTTATATTCCACATAACATTGCCCGCTTGGGGCACAGGTCAGTTTAAGTATTGAACCTGTACAGCTGTAGCTCAGTTGTCTGGCCCCCTTACTAATACAGCAGCCTAACAATCTGCCCAGTTACCGGCGAATAGACAGACCCCATCTCTACTGGCTGAATTAAAAGGAGCAACCACCACTTGTTCCTGTAGATAGATCAGTTAGTAGAGCTTTGGAAAAAAAAGTGGAAAGTAAGTAAATGGTTCCCGTCTGCTCAGCTGAGGGTATGTATGTGTGACATTTTTGCTAGCCAAGGGCTGCTATTATAGTTGCACGAATCAACTAATGCAAATATGTCCCTTTTCAATACAAAGGGGGGCGGGGTAAGGTAACAAACAAAAGGCTGTTTGCTACTTCCCCGTTTCTACAGTGGCTTAGAGAAACTTTAGTCGATTAGTTTTGAGCTACACGCCTTCTCTTAAAACAAGCATCAGTAGGTCGACAGCGTAAAACGAGCGAAAGCCGTTCTTCATCATCTCAGCGCTTTTATCCCAGAAACAAAGCCGAGCCCCTGCCTTCTAAAGTGCGGTAGTTCCTGCTCTCAGGGTGGCTTCCTTCGTTCCTTCCCAGCCCTAGTCTAACCCTTTTGAGCTTTCCCCGGGGGCCAAGGCAGGACCCCACCTTTTCAGCACTAGGAGCTGCTCGCCCCCGTCCCTCCCCAACTCTCTCTCTCTCGCCCTGCCCTCTCCCCGTCCCAGCTGCTGCCCTGACTGCGCTTCCCGAGGCTGCCAGCCCCTCCCCTTCCCTCCCTTCCAGCATCCCAGCGCCGAGAGCTGGTGACCTTCCAAGCTGCCTCCGCCGCAAACCAATGGGCCGCTTTCCACGCCCGGGCGGCGTTTAAAAGGCAGCCCCTGCTGAGCCAGCCCGGGAAGCAGCCGCAGCCTCCGCCGCTGAGCAAGGACGGGAGAAGACTCTCGGCGGCCCCGCTCCACGTTGCCTCGCCTCGCCCGCTCGGGTTTCAGCGCTTGGCAGCCGGGCGCTGCTGGGCTCTAGTGGCCGCTCGGCTCCCCCACCCGACGAAGATGCTGCTGCTGCTGGTGCTTCTGCTGGCGCTGCTGCCCGGCCCCGCCGCGGCTCAGCTCTCCGGCCGGCGCTATGAGGAGCGGGCTCTCGCCTGCCCCGAGCGCTGCGACCGGCCGCGCTGCCCGGCCCGACCCGCCGTCGGCTGCCCGGGAGGAGAAGCCCTGGACTCGTGCGGCTGCTGCCCGGTCTGCGCCGCCCAGGAAGGCGAGCCCTGCGGCGGCGGCGGGGAGCCACCCTGTGGGGAAGGGCTTCAGTGCTTCCTCCAGCCCGGCCCGGGAGCGGCCGCCTCGGCCACCGTGAGGAAGCGGGCCAAAGCCGGCCGCTGCGTCTGCTCCAGCAGCGAGCCCGTCTGCGGCAGCGACGGCAGCACCTACAGCAACCTGTGCCAGCTGCGGGCCGCCAGCCGCCGCTCCGAGAGCCTGCGCCAGCCGCCCGTCATCCTCCTCCAGCGCGGCGCCTGCGGCCAGGGTGAGAGGCGCGGCGGGGCACCAGCGGGGACCGCTTTCTGGCTAGCAGTCCCCTCGGGGATGAGGGCGCGTCCTCCCCTGGCACACCGCGCCTACCGTGTGCAAGAGGGGAAACGGGATCTCTTTGCTCCTCTTTCCAACCCGAGGAACTACCTTTAAGATTTCAGGGGTGAAGAAAGACATGACGCTAACTCTGCTTTAACATTTCTTATTCATGTTGCAGGGTTGCATAGGGCACCCGTACAGCCCTGCAACATGCATAAGAAATGTTAAACCGGGGTTAAAGTGGAGTTAGTGTCATGTCTGTTTTCAGTGGTAACGGGGGCTCAATCTTTTTGCTTCTCTTTCCTACCAAAGGAACTCTTGAACTCGTTGACTCAAATGGGGGTGGGGGATGCATTAGGGATTTCAAAACCAGGTTTAGGCCCCCAAATGTTTAAATTGCTCTGTGAGATGGGTATAAACTTTTAAATCCCTAAATGAAGCATTACAGCGGGAAAAGGTTCTGCCTGTTCCTTCTAGGGGTTTGAAATCTCAAACTATCGGATAGTTGTACGTCAGTGGAAAGCACTGATAGGCCTGTCCTGGCTAATGATAACATACGTTCTAGAACTGTATTACTTGAGACACCAGTGACAGGAGAATGCTCTGCTAACCAAGATGCAAGACTTCTCCACTTCATACTATGAGATCTGATAGCAAACTTCCCAAAAGCTTTCTGAACGTAGCAGTTCCACGCCAGCAATAAAGAAAAGTACACCTAGCATGTAGGATATGGCATAGGCCACCTTGGGTAGGAAAGGGGGGCAAAGGGTTCTTGACCCTGGAAGCGAGAGAATTCAGTGGCAGTGGAGTTTCTTCAGGTGGCGCAAGGTTTCAGGCTTTCAGGGGTGCCTGGTAGGGTCACCCCATTGGGACATCAGAATATCTTGCCTTATCTCTGCTGGAGGGAGCTGTCCCATAGAGCCAGGAGCTGGTGCCTTGTTCATTATCAGCTGCCACCCCCAGTGCCTCACCTTGCTGCTTCTACCCCAGTGTCTCCGTCTGCTCTGTTGCCTTGCTTTCCCCCTGCAACTCCAGTGTTTCCCAGCCTCTCCCTGCCATGCTGCCCCCTCATGCCTTACCCTCCTCCGTAACCCCTCATCTGGATTGTCATAGGGCCTGGTAACTTGCCTTGCGGCCCTATTCAACCAGGCTACATCACTCCCCTGAGGGGCTGGTGAATTTGCCCTGCCAAGCCCCATAACTCCACCAGCCCCTGTTTCCACCCCTGCTTGCCCTGCCCTTACTTAAGGATGGATTAACTTTAATACAAGAATTGGGGCTGCCACCTGGTTAGTAGGGGCCGTACTCCTCGGTTTAATCCTTATAGACAATCCATGATAAATAAGGTCTGTTCGTACAATGGGTTGCCACCTGTCCACACTGCTCATCAGCCCCAACACTGTCAGGGGAGAGAGCGGGGATGCGGCTGGGGCTCCTGCATCCAGCTGGCGGAGGGGTCTGGCACAGTAGCAGCAGTAACAGGCTCTAGAAGAGGTGCAGGGGTTGTGCCCTGGCATAACAACAGGAACCTGGCACAAATTAAATCCTAGCGGTGAGTCTAAGGAAGTGCTAGCCTCTCCCTCAAGCCATGGGATGAGAATACGAGTCCTGCATATACTGTAAACCATGCTCCCTTTTAATTTCTGGGTGAGAGTGTCCGGGGCAGCAAGCTGAGGGAGGCAGACATCCAGACATGGGTGGGAGAGAGGGACAGATTAATTTTCCTTGAAGGCTGGGGACTGAGCAGAAAACATCTGTGGGTGACGTTGCTGGGGAGGATGAAGATGAGTAGGGAGGCTGGTCTGAATGCTGGGAGAAGCGGAGTTAAAAGGGTTGCCACCAATACCAAATGTTCAAAATCATGAGCTAGGCCCCAGAAAATCCTGAAGTTGTCTTTAAAAAAAATCATGAACTTCAGTGCGTTTTCTTTTTCTTTATTTGCCTTCTGGTGCTTGAGCCCTCGAGGTACACATTACAGCCGTGCAGCGTTGCAAGCTTCTCCTTGTAACTACGAGAGCTAAACCCGTCTTTTAAATGAAAACTGAAACCTCTGGCCTCTGTTGGAGGGAGGACACTTGGCTAGAGGGACCCATTGGTCTGACCCAGTATGGACCTTCATTAAAATTTTTAAGAACATAAGATTTTTATCATCTGTGGTGGTTTCAGGCTTTTAAAACTCCCCTAAAATTGAAAGACTTAACACGATCTGGAAACCCGGTTAGTACGAGCTAAGTATTAGATAAGAATATCTGATTATCCAGTGATACTTCCACATGGCTACTAGTTTTATATCAATTATACCCAATAGACACCTGTTTTAGCCGATCAGTATGTCCAGATAGCACCCAAAATGTGCATAAGATACTTTACCAACAAATAAAGAAGCAAAGTGTCTACCTCTGTTACTCTGCAAGGATCTTGCAACCTATTACAACATCTGCTAGAAGTACTGCCTATAATTGAATACCTGCAATGGCCGTTGCAATTGGGGTGCCAAATTCTTGGACTGAATGTTTTCCAGAGAGGGCTAAGAAATTTTGGCCAAGGAATCCAGAGCTAAACCACTTATTCATGTGTGCTGCCAAATGGACTCCTGAATATCTTATCTATACTTCAGTTTTTAAGGTTTCATCCAAAAGATGGACAAAAACACAGAATAAGCTGCAATTTATTAATGACATTCCTCCAGAAATAATGAAGAGCGGAGAGAGTTAACCCTCCTGTATGCAGTGGCATGGCAACTGCAGAGAATCCAGGCTTGCCTTTAAAACTAGTGTCCTTTTGAAACAGTCTGAGTGTTTTTAGACAAGCACCTTGCCCGCCCATCATGCATGTAATCAGGGCCACACTGGTGCCGTAGGCAGCCCTGCAACATGCATGATGGGCGTGGAGGTGCTTGTCTAAAAACACCCTATTACTCCTAACTATGGGTGTTGAGGCAGTTTTCACTTATGTATTTCTGTGAGTTTTGAAACCACAGTTCATCGTATTTTTGAAGTTAGATGTTCCATATAACTTTTAAAAGTTGTCTGCTTATTAAGTAGCTGCTTCTTCCTGCTACAGTTAATATAGTTGGGTGTGGGGTGATTTGAAGTGTTTGCTACTCCAGTTGAGTCAGAAACTAGAGTAGGGTTACATTTTTTAAAATATTTTTTTTAGTTCACAAGGGTCTAGAGAATAATTTCTAGTGCTGTGTGCGCGATTTATTGGGCCTCCCCAGGACAGGGAAGGACCTGTGCCAGCAGCACACTTTTTTTTCTTTTTTTAAAAAGTGATTTTTATGGGAGTCGACATTCTGATGATGATGTGCTGCCAGTGTGAGATTAATGGCGAGATTGCTTTGTCTCTTATTTCAGAGCCCCAAAAGAGACTAAAATAGGTTAATCTGAATTGAATTGAACTGAATTGAATTGAACAACCTGAGCTAGGTTTTGAGAAATCCTGTGGAGGGGTTTCCTACTGGATTCTCTTCAATCAAGAGATGTAATGGAAAACGTAATCTGAAAAGCAGAGTCCCTTGGCAGCCTCTGTTGTAAAAACAGATATTGCTAAATGGATGCAATGTTTTCACTTCAATAGAGCTGAATTTGGTACAACCCTTCCCTCAGCATCTTTCCTCTCCTGCTCAGTATAGTACATTTGCTTGGGGGTAGTAAAAATGCAAGCTGACGAATACATGATGCTTATTTTCGGAAGGAACAAAAAAGTGTCAGGTCAATAAATTGTGAGAAATGACATTGCAATGTACTAGAATGCCCTCCTGATCGCTTTTCATCTGAACTACTTTGTCTCCATTTATTTATTTGTCTTGGAACCACACGCTCTCTCTATGAATGGCCTTTAGCATTTTTATATATATTGGCTACTAAACAGTAAAAGCAAAGGGGGGGGGAGGGGGAGAAGCAGCATGTATTCCTATAGTTTAACAAGCCCCCTCCAGCCCCACCCCTATAAAAAGATTAGATTTATCTAGGTAGAAAGTTAATTTTCAGTTCAACTTAAGTTCCAAGGTAGCACCTTGTGAGTTTGAGCCCATTTAATTCATTCATTATTCATAGAGGGGGAAACGTTAATAGGGGTATGTTCTGAAAAGCGGCAGTAATAAAAATACAGGGTTCAGTCTTGCAAAGACGTACACCTCTGTGGAAAAGTACACATTGTGCCTAGCCTCCTGAAGCTGGTGGAACCGCTTGCTGTGTGTGCTGTTCTGCCTGGGCGTAAGTCAGTCTTTGCAAAGTGAGCCCATACTCAAGGTCAACTACTGTGGGTAAAAAAAAAAAAGACATGCAGGCGACGAGGTGCTTCACTGGTCTACCTTGGGGTGAATCACTGCAGCCACCACTCTTTGGGTTGGTGGAGAGGACTGTTCAAACGCACAGCCCTTAAGCCAGGTGTGGGGGCTGCCGTCCCAAGCCCTTCCATGCTCTGGGGAGGCCCAAGAAATAGCGCACACAAGACATAACTCCTGGGCCAATGTAGCGCAGTAGGATCAGACCTGGAAGAGCTGCTGCCAAACAGCTGATTGGGGGCGGTGGGGGGGGGAGTAGTTCCTTACACACACCCCCATTGGCTGTTTGGTGCGCTCACTTGCCCACCAAACAGCTGATGGGGGGGGGGTGCTCCTGAGGAAAGCACCCGCTCTCCTTTGCAAGTGCCAGGGAGTCAGCCCAGGTTGCTGTTTCTGCCGCAGTGCTGCCTCCCTGTCACTTTCAAACTCCCGCTGGGATGTGCTGGAGAGGGGCTGGCTGACTAGTCGTTTGGGAAGTCAGGTGCGCACTGCTTTTCCCCTTCCAGTGCCTCCCTCAACAACATTAAACACTCCAGCACTTTGAAATTGACTACGAATGGGGCTGTTACTGCTGGTGCTGGAAGGGGGAACGTGACATGTGCCCGGACGTCCCACATGACCGGGAGCTGGCCCTGCAGGAGTGGCCAGGGGGCTCCCTGGTACTTGTGGAGAGGCCGCTTTCCACCCATCCAAAGTGATTGCTGCGGGGCTGGCTGGTTGTCACTTTGCATGGGTGGTCAGCATTGGAGAGGGCAGAGAGCAGTGCCCGAATTTACTGAGTAACAGGTAGCCACTCCGCAGCAGCAGCCCAGACTGGCTGGCTGTCACTTTGCACCAATGCTCCCCTCTCTCTCCAGTGCCTCCGAGCTGGGAGGTGCAGGAGTGGGGATATGGGGCTCCCGGACCTTTAAATTGACTGGGGCTCTGCTTCCAGTCAGTTGCAAAGACTGCTCTTCCCACCCACCCCACCCTCCAATGCTTCCCAGCTGGGAGACGCTGGAGAGTGGGGATGAGACACCTTGACTTTGAAATTGACAAGGAGGAACTCCAGGACAGCAACAGTGGCCTAGGTCAGCTCCCTGGCACTTTAAAAGGGTGGTTGGCGCCTCCCTCAGGAGCGCCTCCTATCTGCTGTTTTGTGCATACCAAACATCTGATTGCTCACCCAGCCTTGCTGAACAGCTGATTGGAGGGCCCTGCTCCTTGGAGCTCCAGCCCCCTCCCCCCAATCAGCGGTTAAGCAGGGCCAGGTGAGTGTGCTCCTCCAGACTCCCCCGATCAGCTGTTTGGCAGGACAAAAGTAAGTGGAGGCCTGATCCACTGACCCTGCCTCACAGTGGGACTAGGTGGGCTCTTACAAACATGGGGGCCTGCTTTGGCCCCAGTTGGCCTAGGTGGTTGGGCTTCGGATCAGGATGCATCTCTGAGATTTTTGGGAGGATGCATCCCAGACCAACCGCCTACTCACCCTGGGCAGTCCCGGGCCAACATCTGGCGGCATGGGGACAGATGAATGGGTAAGTTCTGAGCCACAGTGGGCTGCTACCATATCTTCTTGTTCCCATGTTATACTCTTCTAGGTGCATGGAATTACTTTTTAGAAGTGTTGCATTTCAGAAGTGAATTATAGAGGACGATATTTGTGCCTATTTAACAGTCCAGCAACATCCATATTTGATTTCCAAACCAAAATGTGAGGTCCAGTTTTTGTACCTGTTTGTTTTTTTTAATTTAAAGCTATATTGTACTCAACTGGAAGAATGTCTCTACCAGTTAATGTCAGCAAACAATCAAAGCTTTCATTACCAGTTTCCTAATCAGCAGTAGAATATAAGCCTTTGTATTTTTCTTTCAGGTTTCAGTTCATGACAACAGTATTGTTGTCTCATGATCCTTTTTGCAGAATGTTCACTGTGGCTCCATACTATTCTTCTACTGGGTTATGAAAATAAAGTGTAAGCCTGATTGGACACATTTCATTCACAGCCTTACAATTTCAGTGGAAAGCCCCAGTTGTTCATTTCAGTGGTAATTAGCACTGTTTGAAACGTACAAGCATGTTTAAATAAAATTGTAACTCATTTATGGCGGTAAGTTTAACTCATGGTAACTCATCTAAGGGTAAATAATGTAAGAACTGGCCTAAAGCCTTTATTAACATCGGGGAAAGCCTGGAAGAGTCAAGACTGAATTTGTTTTTCTCATGGCATTTGAAAGTCTTGCTCTGTCTATGTGGATATTAGTGGCTGGTTTTTCTCTCTCTCCTCCCTACCCTTTCCCTCCCTAATGTTCTCAAGTAACATCAGGAATTTGGATGTTGCTGCACTTAACTTTGCCACTTGCCCATTTTTTGACCTGGTTACCCAGTTTCTGGGATTCCAGTCTCGTTCCTAGCTATCCTCATGTTGCCTTTATGTTTTTTTGTGTTTTATTTTTTTGTCTGACCCTGTTTGTGTTTTTTCTAACATGAGCTTTTACACTTACAAGTGGGGAGTGTTTGGATAACCAGTCTGCTACTGGTACTTTGATGTCTGTGTATCTGTAAGAACAAAAGGGAGGTTTTGGAAAAACAGACCATGATGCGAGGTCTTATCCTTGGCACAGAGCAAGTAGCGTTGTAAACAATTTCTCCCTCGCCCCCCCCCCCCAAAAAAAAGCACACAAATCTATGAGAGAATAGCTTTTAGGCTACCTAGAAGTAAGCGGAGATTTAAGCCATTTCTAATGAATAAGAAATTGCCTGACACAGCGTTTCTCAAGCGCTAGAGGTAAACCTTTGCATTTTTATTTCAAATCTACTTCTAAGAACTGTATGTGTATTCCTACAAGATGGGTTTCCTAATAAGATTCTGAAGTCTGGCACTTGCTTTAATGAAATGGTTACCACCAGTGCCAAGTGACTACAGGATCGTGCTGTGAAACAGCACAAAAAGTGAATCCCATATTTAAACATGCTTGTACGTTTCAAATAGTGCTAATTACCGCTGAAATGAACAACTGGGGCTTTCCACTGAAATTGTAAGGCTGTGAATGAAATGTGTCCAATCAGGCTTACACTTTATTTTCATAACCCAATAGAAGAATAGTACTTTTTATTGTACTTTAGAAAGGTTTTTAGTGAGTACAATTTGAGTTGCATATGGTAAGTCATGCAGGAGATATACGAGTTTTTGCAAGTCCTGAAGATACAAAAGCAGTAATGATAGAATAAATAATCTTAGATTATTTAAACAAGCACCCTAAAAAAATTATTGTGCCTTGCTACTTTTTGGTTCCTGGACTGACATAAATGCTCTTGTCCCAGAAGCCTAGTAATCACAGTTCTCTAAATTTGCATTTGTACTAGCCTTTATGAAATTATTGATATGGGTTATAAGATTCTCTTTTGATGTGCAGAGATTTAGAGAAAATATCCTTTTTTAGATAAGTTTTTGTTAGAGGTACCTCCAGAATCCACTATTATGATAGCATATTGCATTGTTTTGCTATTTAGTGCTTCAAGGTATAATGTTCCGCTCACTTCTTATTTCACTTGTTAATCTGTCTCCAGCCATGCCCAATGTGGTTCTCACCTTCTGCCTGCTTGTAACTATTTTCAGGATGTCATTATCTCTTCTGGAAATCCAGCATTCAAATATAGAGAATATTTGTGCTCTGAGGCTGTGTATCCTTGAGTTTGGGTGTACTATGGAGCATGCAGCGTGGAAACTTTTATTGTTAAGAAAAGTTTTCAGAAGGCCCAATAAGCCTAGAAGCTTATTTTCTTACACACGTTTTCTGAGTTCTTTGTAGTGGTGTACTTTCTGGAACATGCCTGCTACTTGTGGCACAGTAGACAAGATGTCCAATATGAGGAACTTGACTAGATGTAGAGCCATTCTGCTTAACTGCCTTGGCAACTAGACCAGGTCAGAACTTGGAAGCATCTACAAGGCAGGGAGGTCGGCCAGGCAGAAATCTGAGGAACAATCAGTTGTTTTTGTTGCTCAAATTTTCATTAAGGAAACTCCAGAAAAGGGCTACGTTTTTGACTGTGCCCGCTGCATGTGCTGTTAGAAACAGTCTGGGAATGTCACTTGATTCCACACAGGTACATACATATAACATTTCAATTGAATATGGTGTTTTAAGATCAGATATTCTAAGAAACAGAGTAGAGATGTTAGGCTTTTGATAGACTTCTTTACCAAGACTTCAAACAATGAAGGAAAAAGAAACTGGGATGAAGTAGTAGCTGAATGTCTTCAAATTCATACTGAATCTTGTTTGAAAGATCTGATTTGTGTGTCAAACCCTTGGGTGCTGCAGTGCTGTATGGCTGGAGAAGACAAGAAGATATAGGGAGAAGGGAGTCTGGAATGTTCAAAAATGAAATGAATCCTCTGGCTCCGATTGTTTAGCCAGCACTCAAACCTGGCTATAGGTTGCCCTTGCAATATTTAGAAGTGCTGAGGACAGACAAGTAAAGTTTAAATAGAATGCCAATAAGCATTTATCATTGCTGTGGAATACACTGAAAACAGAAAAATGAGATCCCTGCAGCAAACAATGTGAAAGAACAGCAGTAGACAGAATGGTTTAGTTTCCTTCGGTTACAGAGCTGAGGCAGTGGATGCTTTTGGCAGTGTTGCAGGAATGAAGAGTCAAGGCAGGAAGGGAAACTCAGCTGAGAAACTTGGGAAGGTCAGGAACTTAGCCAGATATTCATCAAGGGGAGAGCGGATAGTGTTTTTGTGAACTGAGCTTTCAGCTGTTTCCCTGAAGATGATAATAATAGACACATCATAGTTGGCATTCCAGAGGGATTTAAGAGAACTCTTCAACTTGCTTAGTACTTCTGCAGTTGCTGCCATCTCTTGTCAACCTTTTAGTTTTTTTCTCAGACCTTCCTGTTTTCCTCCCCTTCTCTCTCTGCACAGGATCTTGCCTCCTTTTTCAAGAACAAGAGTAGTGACATCTGCCTTGACCTAGCTTCTCACTCCTTCTCCTTTTCCTCCTCCCTTTCTCCTTTTCTGCAGACTCCGTGATGAAATCACCTTTCTCCTCACCCACCCCTTCCAACCTGGCCCGTTGATTCTATTTCCTTGTGCCTCCTCCTAACTGCTATTGTGCCTAGCGTTGCACCTTCCTTGCTGTACATTATCAACCCCCCTTCAACACCCTTCTCTCGGTTTGCAAGCATACCATGGTCTTTGCTATCTTTTAAAAAGCCCAGTCTTGATCCTTCCAACTATCATTCTATCTTACTCTTCCCCTTTACTTCCAAGCTCTTGGAATGAGCTGTCTACGTTGGCTGTCTTGACTTCCTCGCTTCCAATTCTCCTTTTGGCTCACTTTAATCTAGCTTCTCTCCTCCGCTCTGCTCAACTAAGATCATTCTTGCCAAAATTCCCAAAGACCTCATAGCCTAGTCTAAGGGCCTCTATTCCATCTTCATCCTGATTGACAGTGTCAAAGGTGGTAGAGAAGTCGGTCATCCCTACCTCCTTAATTCTCACTCCCTCTGTTTCTTGAGCTTCATTTTCCAAGTGTTTCTCTTCCTACCTCTCTAACTATTTTTTCAGTAGAGACAAAGTAGAACCGTGATATCTTTTATAGGACCAACTACAGTTGGTGGAGGTATGCAAGCTTTTGGATCTCACAGACCTGCCTGACAAAGGACCTTGTGAGGTCCGAAAGCTTTGGGACCAATATGGCAAACCTTACTTTCTCTACTTCTTCAATGTCCTCTTGCTGATACCTCCACCTCCCTTCTTCTTTCAGGTGGAGTTCCCCAAGACTCTGTCCTAGTGTAGGCTTGTGTCTCTTGTTTACCCAAGAAGGGTATCCTGTTAAATAGAAGCCTTATGAGTAAAGCTAACTAGGGAAATGGGTGAAGATTAGGACATGCTGTAGGAAATAGTTTACAGTAGAGAAAGAGATAAGAAGACTTGAGCACCACACAGTCTGTAAATATTCAAAACATCTTTCTCTTCTTGGATACGCAAGTAGTTTATTGTGACCCAGATGAGTTTACCCAATCAAGAATGTATCTTGTGATATATCGAAGATAAGAGACCAATCAGGATTTAATCTTGCATGCTCAATGTGGCTTTTAATGTATAAATATTATGTTTTGGCCTGCAATTATTGCTCATTTGTACACAGGTGTTCTTCATTATCTTGTCAAGGCCAAGGGTCAGCACAAGGAATAAACTGAATTGAATTGAAAGGGTATACACAGGTGTGCAGAAGAGACAATCTTTGCAAAGATCTTTACTTTAAGCAGGTGTGGATTCACCAGGATGACTCCGGGGGCTTCAGCCACCCCATTGGACAGGGGGGCTGATGTCATGCTGGACCCACCCTTTTCACCAGCATCATGGTGAAAGTGAGGCTGGGCAAAGTACTTTGTCCGACAAATTCACTGCCTTGCACTCCACATGTGCTGCCAGATTCACAGTTAGCTCCTGCTGTGCCCAGCGTATGTAAGGCTGGGGGTGGGGGTGGTGGACAGGCTGCATGATTGACAGGGCTGATCACCACACTGTGATCGGGCTGGAGGAGAGTCAGATCTGGGGGTCAGCCAAGCATTCTGTGCCTCCCCTGGCATCCCTGTAAGAGCTGCCAGCTTCCCTGCGGCTTGGGCGGTAGTGTGCCGTACTCACGGCTAACTGTTGCTGCTGTGCTTCAGGTCCCATGAGTCTGAGGCAGGGGAGACAAGAGGCACTGCATATGGGCGGGAGGGGGGCGGGCTGTTGTGGGGGTTGAGATCCAGGGACTGATGACATGCTGACTGGCCGCTGGCTCCCTCGTGACTTGAGAGCGTGTGTGTGTGTCGACCGGGCCCCGGGGCGCTGCTCACCAGTGCCGCTGGTCCGGTGCGCGCTGTGTGTGTGTGTGGGGGGGAAGGGTTGGAGAGGCGCTTCATTGGGGGGAGGTATCACGGGGTAGGCCTGGTCGGGTCAGTGAGGACACTGCTCAGGGAGTCCCCTTTCCCTGGGGATCTATGGGGAGGGCACTGGATTTCTTGGGGTGGCTACTTTGGGGCAGGGTATTGGATTCACCTTCACTGCGTGGGGCACTTGGGGGAGGAGTGGGCACAAGCATGCTCCTTCCTCTCTGGGGTATAGGGAGGGATGTATGGCCTTTTATAGGGACAGGGGTCTGGGTCCCTTTCTCTGGGAGATACATGGGGGAAGCTAGTTTCTTCAGGGTCCGTCTTGCTGGGGATCTGTGGGAAGGGGGCACTGTGTTTTTCTTTAGGACGGGTGACATTAAGGGCAGGGTACTGGTCCTCTCTGCAAGAGGGAATAATATGGGGTGCGACACTGGGTTCCTTGTTCTTTGAGGTGTGGGATAGACTTGGGGATAGGTGCTGGTTTTTCCTCTAGGAAAACGTTCGGGGAGTGGTCTGTGTGAACTCTCTTTGCAGTGAGACTGGCATCGGAGGCAGGGTTGGGGTCCACTTTCTCTGGGGGTTCACAAGGTGGGTCACTTGGCATGGCAGGGAGACTGGCACTGGAAACAAAGTTGCTGATTCTGTTTCTTTGGAGGATCAATGGAGTGAGGGTGCTGGGCTGTTCCCGCTCTAGGAAGCTACCATTGGGAACAGGTACTGGTTCTTTTGCTGTCTCGTGGAAGAAGCTTTATGAGGAGGGTTTCCTTCCTGTCTCTGGGAGCTGACATTGGAAGCAGGCTACTGCTTGTTACCTTCTCTTGGGGTGAAACTGGATTAAGGGAAACACTTGGGGGACATGCTTGTGCTTTTCCTGATGATGATGTGAAAACAGATTCCGATTGTGAGGAGAAGCTGCCTGTGTTGGCCCTTGGGCCTGTGGGGGTAACTTGCTCTCCTCACTGGAGGCATCGCACCCGATTTGATTTTTGTCAACTGCAGATGAGGCTATCAGTAGCTTTGATTATTATTTATTCAGCGATTATGAAAAGCGCTCCCTAGCTAAGGGGGAAGCTATCATGGTGCTCATTTGGCTGGGGTGGGGTCTGCTCACCTGGGCAGGACTATGCCAACTTCGGACTTCAGTCCGCCCCCCCCATCCAAATCACTTCTGGATCCGCCCCTGTTAAATGTGTGTATTAGTATTCAATACTGTGTTTTCTTTATTTCACTGTAACTTTCTTATTTCTTTCTATTTACTGTAATTTATAGGGATGGGAATTCCGGATCTACCGGTATCCGATAATGCCGGTATTTAGTTGTATAAGGCAGACATCTGGAGCAATCAAGATAATTCATTTAGGTTTTTTCCATTTCTTTTACAGCGTTAGAATGGTTTTAAGTACTTGAGTGTTCCCTGGCTTCAGTGTTACTCTTAAGCCTATATTTATGTTTTTGAAAAATGCTTTTTAGCTTTTTAAATGGTATTATTGGAGGGGAAAAAAGCCAGGTACCCCATCCGGTAGGATCCCAACAGCCTTCTGAATCATAGGGGAAGGGAGCTGGGAGAACTGGCTTGTTTAGCAGTATTTCATTTTCCCCCAACAGGCATTTCCTGACTGCTCCCCACCCAGGGGTCTGATCCTGGATCCACTGGCAGTTTTGCTTTAGCAGTTTTTTGCCTTGTAACTTTCCTCCTCTCCCTCGTATTCTAATTTTCCTTGGCATTGGCAACTGTTTAAAAACTTTTGTACGATTACCTTTAAACAGCAAGGTCTTTATCAGCAAATAAAGCCTTGAAGCTAAGTTTGGAAGCCTAGGAAAGGTTTCATCCCCGTCTCCACAGGGATATGAAATTTAAGAGCCTCTACAGCAAACTCTTACAGGAATATATATTTTAAAGTAGCAGAAACTTCAAAGGTGGAATTTGAATGTGGTGAGCATTGGCTAAGGAAAGTGTTCTGGTGCCCAAAGCAATTGGAGACCTTGGAAAATTGTTTTGCAGTTAACCGTTTGCGTGTGCTTGGAGTGAAAGGGTAATGGAAACAATGTGCAGAAGGCATTCAAAATCTCTTAGGTCTTGTTGGGAATAAAAGTTGGGTCTCCTATCCTTACTATAGAAGTACTATCCCTGACCTGCTTTTGGTAATGGTAATACTTAAGTCATTCAGTTGTTAATTACTATTAACTACTATAATCATTTATGGAGGTAGCAATTGCGCTCAGAATATAAAAGAGGTTTTGCTCATGTTAATGCAGGTGATTCCTAATTTAAATAGGCTTGGGTAATAGGCAGTTTCCTCCAAAATTTGGGGGTTGAATTCTTCCCAAAACAAATTAGGAATAGTATGGGAAAAGCATTTTATTTTTTTTTCAATGGGTTTACAAACCTCTTCATTCGATTTAATACTCCATATCCCTGTTTTAAGAATGGCAAATGGAATGGTTAAATGACTTTCCCAGAACCATCCACTCATAGTGTCACAACTAAGGTCGTGATCCTACAAAGACGTATGCAGATTACAGGAATACAGCTAAACATTTGTGTACGTCTTTGCAGAATTGGAATTCAGATTAGAACTCTTCCCTCACTCATTCCACTTGTTGTGCTGCCTGCAAGTTTAACGGAGAATAACTTTCAGCTATTTTCCTTCTTAAACGTCCTTTTGAAAGTGTGGCTCAAAGGCATGTCTTGATTGCAGTTGGTGGTGGTGGTTCTCATTTTGCGCTTCCTTTATCTAATTTCCCTTTGGGGTGAATTAATCCTTGCCAAAGGTAAGTAAATAAGTTTAATTGTACCCAGAAATTTTGCTATAACAAACACAACCAGTCAATAATAAAACAAGGATAATTAAAAGCAAACAATCAGTTAAAACAACAAATAAGATACCATCCTCTCAGGGTAGCAGAACTCAATACAACTCAGGAACAGAGCACACTATACATTATACATTAGACAGAGTCCAAAGTCTTTCTACACATTTCAGATAACACGTGACTGCCTTAGGAGCATCACAATCTTTTGTCTCAAGCAAAAGTCTTAGACAAGCCTCCATAGGGAGAGATGGATCCGGAAATAAAGGATCAATCCAGTTCTCCCTCAAATCCTTACATATCGGGCAAAAAAAAAAAAAAAAACATGGTTGGAAGTCTCAACTTCGCACATGTCACATTGACAAATTCTTTCTTGATAAGGGATCCCCATTCTTCTGCCTTTCACAACGGCTGTTTCCAGCATGTTAAAACGGAGAAGTGTAATCACTCTCCTAAGATTGGGATCTTGAAGAAAGGTAAGATATTGCTCCTGAGTACATGAGAGTTTAACCTGTGCATATAAAGGGGCAGCTTTCAAAGCAGCAATTGCTTGCAAATCGTAGCTCTCAGCCAGGCCGTTGACTTGCCTCTTAACGTCTGCCAAGCTGATACTATCCACCAATGGATCCACCCCAAGAGGAGCAAGATGAAGTTTATCCAACAGGATTTTAATTCCCTTCCACCATCTAAACAGAAGACTGCCTTGGTGCGTTACTTGTTCAGTATAACACTGAGCTGCTAGTGCAGAGGACTTCCCCTGTGATAGTTTACACCAAAACCGCAAAGCGGTAAGGTGACACTGAGATTGTAGGGACGAACATCCTATCTCCAATCTAAGCATAGCAAGAGGTGTTGCCCTCGGAGCTCGCAGAATACTTCTCAAAAACTTGTTTTGAGGTATTTCACACCTTTGTTGGAAACCAGAAAACATAAGTTTGGCACCATATGCAAGTTGAGGCAGTACCTTAGCTCGATAAATATCCATGAGTATATCTATAGATGGGGCAAGTGCGGATCCAAAGAGTTTTAATATCACAATAATAGAATGCCCAGCCTTGGCAGCCCAACTATCTTAATTTGCCTTCCAAGAGCGTGAGGCTAAAAAAAAATCCCCAAATAGGAAAATCTTGAAACCTGTGATAATTCATGAGAGCCAAGCCTCTATGTAAATTTTATGCGAGATCTACAAAAGAACATGATTTTAGATTTGGAGGAATGAATAGCCAGATAATTATGAGAACACACTGCTGCAGACCCATCTTTGTTTGCGATATGAGAACCACATTGTCCGTGTATAAAAGCAGCGATATAGGCCTCGAATTAATATTGGGAGGTGTGTCATGGGTCCCCCTCCCCCACCTGCTGGACCAAATCATTAATGAAGAGGTTAAACTGTATCGGCACCAACAAGCAGCCCTGTCTAACCCCCTGCTGTAGGGGGAAAGCCTCAGTAGTCCGTTCATTAGGACCTACATGGACAACCGCAGTGGAATCCCGGTGCATCTGGATTAATAAGTGTAATAAGCCCGGGTCTATTCCCATAGTAGCTAATTTGGCCCAGAGCAGCTTCCTAGAAATCGAGTCAAAGTCCTTCGTTAGATCGATGAATGCTACAAACAAAGGGGCTCTCCTAATGTGGACATACTTATCTATAAGTATCTCAGTTCTACCTCTCTTTTTTTCATCGACCCAGGCGTGCAGCCTCTTTATTTTCCCAGTGCCTGTCGGCTGTGGGGGCTTGGATGAGGTTGAGCCATCTGCAGCTGAATCCTGACAAGACGGAGCTGATGTTGGGGGCGAGGGGGAATGGTTGACTCTCCTCTTGTGGGGGGGAGGGTCGCCCTCCCATGGTCCCGCAGGTACGGAGTCTGGGTGTGCTCCTCAATTCATGGCTCAGCCTGGAATCTCAGGTTGTGGCCGTGGTGGGGAGTGCGTTTCGGCAGTTACATCTTGTCCGGCGGTTTTGGCCGTATCTCTCAGACTCTGACCTCACCACTGTCATCCATGCCTTCATCACCTCGAGGCTGGATTACTGCAACGTACTCTATGTGGGGCTGCCCGAGAAGCTGGGCTGGAGGCTGCAGCTGGTGCAGAATACGGCGGGCTGCAGGGAGCACATGACACCTGTGCTCCGGGCTCTGCACAGGCTGCCTATAAAGCACAAAGCTAGGTTCAAGGTGCTGGTTTTGACCTTTAAAGCCCTTCATGGCCTGGGCCCTGCTTACCTGTGGGATCGCCTCACTCCCCATGTGCCCGTGCGACCCCTGGGATCGTCCGTGGGGTCCTTTTTGGAGGTTTCCTGGGTGAGACGGGTGGCCACTGATGTGAGATCTTTTTTGGTGGCTGCCCCTGTGCTGTGGAATCACTCCCAGAGGAGGCTTGGCTGGCTCCCACCCTCCTGTCGTTTTGACTTCTGTGTAAGACCTGGCGGTTCCACCAGGCCTTTCGCGAGGGGGTGGGTAGGGGAGGTGGGTTTTGGGAGGGAGGGTGTGTTTTTATGACTTGTTTTAAAATTTGTAGATTTATTTTAAAATGCTCTATTGTTGAATTTTTTTTGTGCATGTTGTTCGCCACCCCGAGCTGCCTTTGGGCAGGAGGGGCGGGATATAAGTTTTGAATGAATAAAATAAGATGATCCAAAATGTAGACCGCCCCTTCCTAAAACCAGCCTGCTCCTCTGCTGTCAAGGAGCGGGACTCAACCCACTCTTCCAGGGATGTAAGAAGCACTCGCGTATACATCTTACTTATAACAGGAAGGAGGCTAATAGGTCTATAACAGGAGGGGTGGTTAGGGTTTCTTTTTTTGAATATAGGTATGATGATAGCCAGGGCCCAAGCAGCTGGAGGTGAACGAGTGACATTGATCGCTGTGAAAACCTTAGGTAGAACTGGAATCCACCACCCCATATTATCCTTGAAGAGTTTGGGAGGCAAACAGTTTGCTCCCGGCGCTTTGCGCGGTCGTAATCTACCAATGATCTCACATACTTGGCTCTCCCGGACTATCAAAGATGACACCGGGGTAAAAAAAACCAGTTCCAGTTCCTGTGGCGGGGAATTAATCAAATTACGATGTCAGGACTGGAGTCATGGTAGAGTTCTCTATAAAAGGAAACCCAGTCTTCGCTGGTAATCAACCCTGGGTTTGAAGTCCTAAGTTTCCCCTGTGCAGTATTCAAAAGCCTCCAAAAGTGGGGGGCATTTGGGATATTTGCTGCTACCCATAGCTCAGCCCATAACTGGGCAGCCCTAGCGGATTTCTTAGCTGGAAGCAGTGCAAAGTATTGCCTTTTGTTTACATATAACTCGCAATTGGGATGTGGATGATACCTTGCCCACTCCCTCCTAGCTCTAACAAGGGCGGACTTGGCGGATCTACACTCCCGATCATACCAAGGATGTGTATTGGTGTGACGAGAGGTCCGTACTAGAGGGTCCCTCCTAGCTAAAACGGAGGATAAGTTCTAAGATGTGTTCCAGCTGAAGGAGGATCTGAGAATATTCCTCTGTCTTAAGAAGTGAATCACGCAAGGTCAAAAAGTCCAAAGAATAGAGAAGTTGCGTGACCTAAAATGACACCGAAGCTGACCATCTCACCGGAACACACCGGCAAGATAACAGAGATGAACTAGTCTGGGTCTGACATTCCAAATTCCTAAACCCTACTTGATCCAGATGTAAAGGGAAATGGCTCCCCTCTGGTCTGACCAGAACTTTCAAATCTTTAATATAGGAGAAATGAGCTGAGGCAATCAGCACATAGTTGATAACACTCGCACCTAAATTTGTATCAAAAGTATACTGGCCAAAGGGGTTGGACGGGGATCTACCATTAGCTGTTAGCAAGCTCTGTTCTGATATTAGCTCAAGAAGATTCCTTCCATGCGCATTTATATGCGTATCCAGAGATCCTCGTGAAGGGATCCGAAAATAGGATTGAAACTGGGAATCGAAGCTCTCCAGATCCAAATTACCTGTCCTAGCATTAAAATCCCCAAGAATGAGAAGGACATCGCTGGGAAATTCTTGAGACAATTGTTCTAAGAAAAGGGCAAACTGATCCCAGAAAGAAGATACATAAAAAGTGGATGATTCCAGAGGAACATAGACGTTGATAATCAAAAACCCCACACTACTTGAGGATTTAATCTTCAAAGCTAAGCAGTTAGAAACAGTGGTCGGAATTCACTTAATGGTCGAAGAAATCCTGTTGGCGACAAAGGTAATCATACCACCCGAACATCGACCTTTCCTGACTAACTTTGTTCCTGGAATGTCATATGCCCAAAAACCCTTTAAAGTAGGCGGGTCAGGGCCTACATTAGGTGCCCATGTTTCCTGGAAGCATATAATGTCATATCCAACTATGAAATTAACCCAATCTCTGTCTAAAAATCTTAATTGGATGCCCTCTATATTCCAAGAAATAATATGAAGGAGGGAGCTTCGAAGGGATGGTTGTCAGAAAGAAGGGGGCATCACAAACTGAGACGATGATAAAGAAAGCGCCAACGTATCAGCGAAGGGCAGTTCACTAGTAATTGCAGCTGCACCTAAAGGTAACCCATGCGATGGCTGTGAGCAATACTCTTCCCTTCCAAGATAAGCTAAAGGAGAGTGGCTACCACACTGTAAAACAGGCAAAACAACTTCCCCAACTATCCCATTCTGACACCCTACGGGGGACAAGGCCCCCTTACCCAACAGATCTATATCGTTTGAAAAGGGAAGAAGATACTATAGGGGCGTGACGCAGAGCACGAACTAAGGTGTTTTCAACTCTGCCTATAAAAATACCGGATGCTTTTAAGTACCTCTGCCTCTGCCAAAGCTCCACCGGACTTGAGTCCTCTTTAAATGTAATTTCCCACCTTTGGAAACGGCCTCTGTTCAATAAGGGGAATGCTTCAATGATCTGGGGGGGGGGGNCCAAAACCCATGGTCATCCGGACGTAATCTAAAAATCAGGCCAAATCCAGGACTGCCCGTCTCAAAAACCTATATCTCTTTTTAAGGTTGAAATGGAAAATAAGGGCTGGGGCCCAGCGCTGATGGGTGTCCTGCGGCCAGACCGGCCACGCCCCGGGATAACCCTGGGGAGAAATAGACTCACCTGGGGTACCCCTAGACCCTCCTGTCTGGCCCATGGGGTAACTACTCTGCAACTGGGATAAGGGTAAGAGACTTGTTGGGCCTTGAGCCGGCTCCATCTCGGCTCTTACTGTGTTAGAATGAGAAGGGTGGACAGAAGCATACAAAGGGGAGGGAGGAGCTGGCAGGGTGGAGCAAGGACAGGAAGTAATATCCAACCGACGAGGCTCCCTCCCCACCACCCCTTAAAACCGAGAGCGAGAGACCCTCTCATCAGAAAGCAAAGAAGCATCGTACCTGACACAGAGGGAAGAACCCCCCTTATCATTACAAATATTACCATCTTGCATGGGCATAGATTCCATCTGGGTAGCCATGTGAACCCCCTGCCGTAGGTCCAAAGGAGACGGATGTGGCATACTGGCAAATTTATTAAATTCTAACCATAAACCCCCAACTAAAACCTTCATAGAAAAAAGTTTGTTCAAATTGTTAAGCTTCTCCTCTAACTCTTTGAATTTGGTATCTAGATCAATTTCTACCCTGATCAAATAGTCATCAAATTTATGATTGAGTACAGCAATTTTCTGGGAAAGCCTAACCAGCCTATCAAGAGATTCTATGGATCGTTGGGGGAGATGGGTGAATGCCTCACCCTGCTGACAAGGGGGAGGAGTAGCTGGCAAACCCCTTGCAACCCCGGGTGACTGGGGGGAAGAAAGTATCAAGTCAATTTAGCCTAGCTGGATAACACAGGTTTCCCCATAGAGGCACTCCTCTCGGCATCAGCAATTTCCGCTGCCATTGAAGGCTGTACCCGTGCACCATGCCATACCAAACCCAGGCAATTCCATACCACACCCAGGCAAATTACTGTATCTAAAGAGGAGGGAACAGCCTCCCCACTACTGCAAAGAGACTGGCCCCCCTGCCCCCTACCGCTGCCTAAGGCTGGGCGCACAAGGGCGCGCCCTTACGCGCACAGCCCCTAGGTGCGCTGCCCCAGCACAAACACCGGAGCGCACTGGATTAAATGTCCTCGGGGAGGGAATCCCCCCGGGTAGCTCCGCCCCTTCCGCTCAGTCCCGGCATCACTGTGCGCACCCTCTGATTTACTGGCAGCAGCTCCTCCGCCTTCTGAGCCACAAATGCCGGAGCGCGCTGGATTAAATGTCCTCGTGGAGGGAATCCCCCCCCCGGTAGCTCCGCCCCTTCCCGGCATCAGTGGCGCACCCTCTGACCTACCAGCAGCAGCTCCTGCGCCTTCCGAGCCTGCCAAAGGTAGCAGGAGATCATATCTTCAGTGTCAAGCAGCTCAGCTTCATTACAGTCAGTGGAGTTACATTAGTTTACACCTGCTGGTGATCTGGCCTGCTCTGTCATTTATAAGTAAGATGGTGGGGGGAAATTATATGGCCATAAAAGGTACAGTTCATCATTAGCATTGTAATGAAGCATGTAGATTCCCCCTCCCCACCAATAGCTATTAGCTACAGTATTCCAGTCACAGAAGATAGTTTAAGCAAGCAGTCAGGCATTTCTGGGTGATTATACTCATTGTAAAAATCACAGGTGTTGAAGGCCAAGTGATTTTTATAACTACTTGGGTACTGCCCTGCCAAGTGTTCTGTTTCCATTGTACATGTTCTAATTAAATATTCCAATGTGCAACTCCTGGTTGTTGTTAGAAAAACATTGAAAACTTCTACACAAAATTGTTCTACACCTTTTTGATGTACTTGGCTTACAGGAGATTAGCCCATTTGCTTTTAAGTTCATGTATGACTCCTGGAAATAATATTTTTTTGCGTCAGTCTGTTACCGTGTTTAAATCCAGTCCAGATGACTTGCACACCTTTTCTACAGTGAGCTTGTTACAAAACGTTGGTTGCCAAATTTCAGAAGAAATTTACATGGTTGGAAGTAGGGATTTTAAATAGGACACTTTGGGGGTTTTACATACTCATGGTCACTGATGCAGATTACCAATTTAAAGAATTTAAAGAAGTGATTACAGTTTTAATTGGTAAGGTGCCTGTATCTCAGACATTTGCAGTCTGAGACTTACTGTTGCTTTTTGCAGTACAAGAGAACTATCCTTTCCATTACTTTGAAAGACTTGCAGGCTATAATTCTGACTGAAAAGTTTGGAGCAAAGGACACAGAAAAGGGGATTTGGGTATAAGGAGTACTAATAGGATTGGTAGGTAATTGTTGCTGGTAACACCCTAAGCTTGGATATGTGGTGTAAAGAAATTATTGTACCCTCCCTGTATTTGAAGACGGAATGTACAGAATTTTCAGGATATGGAAACTAGGTTTAGATGTGCATGTTCTTCCGTTTCTTTGCTTCATCCCATCTAATGTAAATCCCATATCTTGTATGATGATAATTGTCAGACTTTGCTAACCAGTTCTCAGAATTTTGGATTTCATTATTAGGGACCGACAAACAACATCCGTTTGAAACTAAAGCAGAAAAATATTGGAAAGCAGCCTTAAACTAAGTACAGTATTTTACTACTTTCAACAGCTATGAAATAGATATGTCCAATGTCCCTCTTTTAGGAATAATGCTCAAGAGTACAGTAATTTACATAAATGCTTTGTCTACCGCCAAGGGACGTGCCCCCATTCAATTAGTGTGCAGGGTCTGTTGCCACTCAATTTGTTGCACATTAGCTACTTGCAACCCCCAGCTGAACCATGTTACTCCTTCCTTCCTCTGTCTTTCCCTCCCAGTAGTAAGCTTGTTTTTGTGTGGACTGTGGCTCAGCCATAGGTGGAGCATAGCTAACATGGCATGGAATACCAAATAGTGACTTTCCACCAACATAAAGTATTGTGGGGATATGACCGAAAAGCCAAGATCCAAGGCAGGGATGGGTAACCTCCAGCCTGTGATCCGCATCTGCCCTGAAGGTCACTTCTCTCCAGCCCCTTCTTCTTGTTCTGGACTTCCATTCGCTACGGCCTACCACCTTTAAGGACATAGGAACATAAATGATGCCATACTAGGTTAGACCAGTGGTCCATCGAGCCCAGCACCTGTCTCCAACAGTGGCCAATCTCAGTTGCTTGGAAGAAGTACCCAACAGGACACAATGGTGTGTCCGTTCCCTGTTGTTCACTCCTGTATCCTGACAGTAAGAGGTTACGTTCCTCAAAACCTACTCAGCTAATATCTGCTAATGGACCTATTCTCCAGAAACTTGTCCAATTCTTTTATAAACCCAGCTATACTACTGGCCTTGACCATATCTTCTGGTAACAAATTTCACAACTTAATTTTGCATTGAGTGAAAAAATACTTGTTAAAATTTGTTTTAAATCTGCTACTTTATTAGTTTCATGGGGTGTCCCCTAGTTCTAGTACAGTTTGAGAGGGTAAATAACAGTTCCCGGTTTGCTCGTTCCACACCATTCATGGTTTTATAAACCTCTGTCGTAAGAACATAAGTAATGCCATACTAGGTCAGACCCAATGGTCCATCAAGCCCAGCATCCGGTCTCCAACAGTAGCCAATCCCTTTCTTTTGGGAGAAGTACCCAACAGGTCACAATGGGCAATCCATCTCCTATTGTTCCATCCCCCAACACTAAGAGATTACGTTCCCAAAACCTACTTGACTAATAGCCGTTAATGGACCTATCCTACAAGACCTTATCCAATCCCTTTTTAAAACTAGCTACACTACCGGCCACGATCACTTTTTCTGGCAGTAAGTTCCACAAGTTAAGTGTGCACTGAGTAAAAAAAATACTTCCTCTTATTTGTTTTAACTCTGCTACCAGTTAATTTCATGGTGTCCCCTTGTTCTAATACTCTAAAGGCGGGTAAATAGCCACTCCCTATTTATGTGTTCCACTCTATCCATGATTTTATAAACGTCTGTCCTATCCCCTCTGTCGTCTCTTCTCCAAGCTGAAGAGCCTTAACTTATCAAGCCTCTCCTCATACGGGAGCCATTCCATACCCTGGATTATTTTTTGCCCTTCTTTGCACCATGTCTAATTCGACTATGTCTTTTTTGAGATGGGGGGACCAGAACTGCACACAGTCCTCTGGGTGCGGCCGTACCATAGATTTATATAGAGGCATTACGATATTTTTAGTTTTATTCTCTATTCCTTACCAAATGTTAGGAATCATTTAGATTGCTTTTTTAACTGCCGCCACACTGAGCAGAAGATTTCAATGTATTTATCCACGATGACTCCCAAGATCCCTTTCCTGATTGGTAACTCCTCATTTAGAACCCAGCATTGTATACATATAGTTTGGGTTATTTTTCCCTATGTGCATCACTTTGCACTTGTCCACATTAAATTTCATCTGCTGTTTGGATGCCTAGTCTTGCAAGATCCTCCTGCAGTTCTTCACAGTCTGCTTGGGTATTAACTACCGTGAATAACTTTGTATCATCTGCAAATTTGCTCACCTCACTCTTTACTCCTTTCTCCAGATCATTAATAAATATATTAAACCACACTGGTCCTAGTACAGAACCCTGGGGCACTTCACTAGTTAGCAAGTCCTCTAGTACAGAATCGTATCCCCTCTGTCATCTCTTCTTCAAGCTGAAGAGCCCTAATCTATCTGGCCTCTTCTATTTCTTCCCAATCTTTTGTGAGATGGGGCGACCAGAACTGCACATAATACTCAAGATGCGGCCATAGCTTAGAATATATATAGAGAGGCATCATGATATTTTCAGTTTTATTCTCTCTCCCTTTACAAATAGTTTCTAACATTCCAAACCTTCTGTTTGCTTTTTTGACCACTGAGCTGAGGATTTCAATGTATTGTCCACAATGACTCCAAGGCCCTTTTCTGGGAGGTAATTCCTAATTTAGAACCCATCATTGTGTACATATAGTTTGGATTATCTTTCCCTATGTGCATCACTTTGTACTTGTCCACATTAAATTTCATCTGCCATTTCCTAAATGGTAGATTGTTAGCCGTAGGCAGGGACCGCATCTTTATCTTTGTTCTGTAAAGCACCAAGTACACGGCTGATGTGATACAAATGTTTATAATAATAATAATAAATTAATAATTTGCATGCCCAGTCCCAGTACAGATCCCTGGGGCACTCCACTATTCTCTCAGTTGTGAAAACGGATCATTTAGTTTACTCTTTGCTCCTCTAACCCAGGGGTGGGGAACCTCAGACCTGGGGGCCAAATGCGGCCCTTGACAAGTTTTTTATATGGTCCCTTTCCAGTGGCTGGGTTTGGCCCCTGGATCCAGTCTCTACCCCCAAGCACTAAAACATTTATTATTTTATTTTATTTAATACATTTATATCCCGCCCCTCCTGCAAGCAGCTCGGAAAAATTGAGCTTAGGATAATGGGGCAGAGAGGAGAGCATGCACACAAGGGTAGGGAACAGATTAATTGCATGGATCCATGATCTGGACCCTCCTTTTCTTGAGTACACCTGCAAAGCACCCCCACTTCCAACTTCTGTGTGGCTCACAGAGCTTGTACTAATTTTCAGTGTGGCCCCCGGGACAGGAAAGGTTCCCCACCCCTACTTTAACCAGTTAACAATGCACAATAGGGCACTGCCTCCTATCCCATTACTTTGTATTTTCCTCAAAAGTCTCTCATGAGGGACCTTATCAAACGCTTTCTGAAAATCCAGATACACTATATTGACTGGCTCACCCTTATCCACATGCTTATTTATACCCTCAAAAAATTCCAACAGATTAGTGAGGCATGACTTCCCTTTGCTAAATCTATGTTGATTTTTCCTCATTAAGCCATGTTTATCATGACTTTAATGGCCTGGCCCATAGGCTCTCAGATGGGCCACACTGAATGGGAGCCCAAGGAAATGCAGTGGGTCTGGATACAAGTGCTCCGTGCTCTAGGAGGTCGGGGTGGGTGGAGTGGGGTGCAGTGGGGTGTGTTTGGAGTCTTACCAGGGCTGGAAAGAGGGGCCAGAGTGAGAGGCACGTACGCTGAGAGGCAGGGACTTGAAAGCCTGCTGTGTGAAGACATAATACCAGTTGAAAATAAAGGAGATCTGTGAATGCCAATGGACCTTACTGGGCAGTAAAGCGATACAGTGGAACTGTCTCTCTTAAAGGAAAGGAGAGTAGGGAGGGGTTGAATGCCAAAGAAGGGGCAGAGGGGTTGTGTGCATGTGTAATAAAAAGGGCTAAGATAAAAAGATAGGGAGGGTGCAAGAGGCGGTGCCGGAATGTTGGGATTGCAGCAAAGAGGCCAATTCTTTAAGATGTTCATAATAATGTTTTCCCCTAAAAATGCCACAGTATTGCTGTTTAATTGCCATTTCCCTAAACAGATTCTACATGTGAGGTGCACAGGGCTAAGTGAAAAAGAGAACAGGATGGTGAACTGAATTGGAAAACTTTATGGGATTTAAAAAGAACAGGGGTGGAAAAAGAGGAGATAATTACTCTTGACTCATCTGCCATTCTCTGGAATCTTCATAGAAGAAAATAACTGGTCTGCCTTGGATCCTGTAGGCTGAAAGTCTCGCTGCTTCTGTTTGTCAGATTGAAAACAGCCCCTTTCCCACAACTACGCAATTTGCTTCTAATTCAGGCAGGTTTCCGTCAGTGGCGTTTTCCAGCTTGGTGTATTTCATCCTTGCTCTAACTCTCTTCTGACCCTTTTAGTTTTCCCTAGTGCTGTTCCAGATGGTCTAATCTAAGCTGAACTTTTTGGGGTGGACGAGACAGAGGGGAACAGCCTTCTGATGCCAGAACTCATTTCCCTCTCGTTAATTCTGGAACAGTCCTGTTTTCCCTTCTGTTTTCTGGTCAAAACATTTTACTCCTGAGTTAACGTCACTTGTTTTGATGAAACTGGAGATGGCAATTCCTTTGTATTTGATCAACAGCTTTGTCCCAGATCTATAGATACAACTTGAATGTTATCGTGTAACTAATATTATACAAAACAAGGAATTTTTAGGTGTCGGGAACAAAAGCTGTGTTGTCCTTGTAGTAGCTCCATGTATTGTGTGATTGATTCTCCAAGCATCCGTTAAGGATCACAACATCTTCAAAGAGTTAAAAACTTTTAAACCCATAGGCCCTGGCTGTATTCGAGACCTATCCAGGAGCCATGCCCTGGTGGTTATCTGTGTTGAGAAACCACTCACTATATGTGGATCCTGCCATCATACCCTAAGTCAGCAGGTGATCAGGCCTTTTGTTCCCCAGGTGCTTTTAGGATTCACTGCTGGTTCCCATTAATGTGTTTTCTCCTCCCTTTTTCCTTTCCCCCTTTAAATGGTTTTTAATAGATTTCTGTTTTTGAATTAATTTTATACTGTTCTATATTAGTCTTGTGTTTGTAAAGTGCTCCAAGCACCATTTGGCAGGGGAAAGCTAGAAATAAAATTATTATTATTATATGGTCAAGATTTGGGGTTAACTTTTAACTAAAAAAGCCTGCACCACCAAACAGAGCCATGACTTGGTTTTGTAGCTTCACTCAATTATTGTTCACAATGGACTGGAGAGGTCCAACCACAATAATGAGCACGATGAGCGATGACAGTGTATGCCCATCAGCTGAGCGGTATCGAAGATCGCCTTTTAAGTTCAATCCACTTTAATTTCAAATATAATTTTATTAGAAGAAAAGAAAAGCCACAAGTCCTGGTTTCCTAGTCTTGACAGGTAACAATTCTACCCACACCTAAGCAGAAGTAGCCCTACACAATAATGTTTCTTACGTGTCCCGTAACGTCCGTGCAGGCGTTGGTTCAGGAAGGCTGGAAGGGGGGACCCAGGTGAAACTGTAGAGATGGGCTGCTAGGGTACGATGAGAGTATGATCCATGTGTGCAACGTCAGGAAGGGAATGACACCACGAGGTTCACTGCTGATGCTAGTGACCACAAGCTGCCATTCAAAGTTCCATCTGTTCGAACCAGTCCTTGTATACTTTTTAGGTGCTGCTGTTAAAAATGTGGAGGTGAAGGGACTGAGGCGCTTGCAGCACAAAAAGATCTGTGGTGAGGCAGGAGGGAAAGAGGTGATGTCACTCTTCTTTCACAGAGAGTCCTTTTCCATTGTTTATGAATCGTTGAGGCTTAACAGTTCTTTTGGTGCCGAATTGTCTAGAGAAAAGGGAGTCCCCAAGCTCCCAGTCCTCTAAGCACATTAGCATCTTCCCTGGCACATTGTTCTCTCCTGACTTTGAGATGGCCCTTATCAGGAACGAATGGTTCTGGGCATCTCCTGGGTGGAGGAGTTGTGCTACAACGGTCTTACTAATGGTTTCTGTCCTTACTGGGGCTAGAGTACTCAATTGTCCATGTATGGCAGGATGTTAACTGTTGGGTTGGGAAATACCTGAGTTAGGACCGCCTTTTGTCTCCTCACAATCTCTGACAATACTGAAACAGGACAATCCCTGGCCTCTTTTCTCCCTCTTCCACTCCTCCATTCTGCCGTTCCCAGAGCAGCTCTTAATACAGAGTCTTTGGGCCTATCTTCCTTCTATCTTCCTTTCTTCATGGCAGGACAGCGTAAGATATTAATAAACATAGATTTTATTGCCATAGTTTCCCCATTAGCACTCTTTACCAGTTAAATTTATAGTGATGGGCAAACAGAATGCGGTTCAGATGTTCAGTCGTTCGGTTCGAAACCTGAGTTCGGGTTCAATGGTTCGGTTCAACTGAATTCGGTTTGGCTGAACTTGGCCGAATGTTCAAAAATAGCAAAACCAAAATGAAATTGAAACTGAAACCTAATTTTTGGCCCTGGAAAGACGTTTTTCCTGCCCCCGAACTCATCCGAACACGACCAAACTGTTCGGTCGTTTGAGAGTTCGGTTCGGACGTCTGAACAGACCGAGTTCGGTCCGAACATCCGAACCGCGTTCGCCCATCCCTATACATTTATTTGTTGTGATAAAACTTGAGAGTCACTATCTGAGCTAAGAATAGAACCCAGGCGTCCTGGTCCCCAACCATGTACTCTAACCATTTCTTTCAACAGGTTATGTTCCAGCTAGCTAATGTTTTTCTGCCAATCCTGCTGTTGTTTTTCAGCAGGAGTCAGTCATAATAATAATAATAATAATTAATAAAATTTATTTGCGTAGCCTTAGGCCATAGTAATGTACGTACGTACATACATACCAGTTAAAACAATTTCAGTTTCTCACAGAAAAGCACTTAACGTCATAAGAACGTTAGCCTGATTCAGACACTGCTTGTTGTGGTTTTTCAACTTAGTGCAGGAGTGGATTTATTTTAAAACAGGAAGGCTTCTCCGCACTAAGATTTTGTAAAGTGCTTAGCTCGTGGTTGTGTTTTTATTTTTGAGCTACTTATTTTATAATAATGCAGAATGAGAAAAGCATAGGAAAATTACCCCAATGGTCTGTGCAGAGAAAGTAAGGTTGCTGTGTTGATCCCAAATAGAGGCAAAGTAGTACAGTGATATCTTTTACTGGACCAACTACAGTTGGTGGGGGTATGAAAGCTTTCGGACCTCGCAGGGCCCTTCATCAGGCAAGTCAGAATTTAGAACTGAGCAAAGCAGTGTTTGGAAACAATGGCGGAGGGAGGGGGGAGGTGAGGAGGAGCCCCAGGTAGGAGGTCCGCAACTCAAAATGGTAGAATACAACAAGATGGGAAAAGTAAGAGCTGCTGATAGCAAGTAAAACTAAAGCTTCCTGTAGTTGTAGATGGTCATTAAAATTTCTGTAATAGCTTGTGAAACCCATGTCCAAATTTGAGTCCATTGTCCTTGTATCTAGTAGATCTTTGAATTTTGTTCTCAGTCTTGCCTTTTAGTGGTGGTGCATAGGTTGCCTTTTAATACAAGGACAGAGAGAGCAGAAATGGAGTGGTTACTTTGTGAGAACTGAACGCCAATAGTAGAATCCATGCTTTTGTCCGTGATCTTTTTTTTTGTGCAAGTTCATGCATTTGTGCAAGTGTGTGTCAAGCCGCAGTTTGGCCACCCTTGCGCTAGTTCAGCAGGGCATCCAGCAAAGCAAGTACTCTGAACTAGGGGTGGGGAACCTCAGGCCCAGGGACCAAAGACGGCCCATAGCCAGTTTTTATTTGAACCTCTTCCAGTTCCTGGATTTGGCCCCTGGATCCACCTCCAGTCCCTGAACACTTGAAAGGTTGAGCTCAAAGTAAGGGGGCAGAGAAGCGGGCATTCACACAAGGATAGGGGACATATTCATGGGCCCATCTCCACGTGAGTATACCCCTTAAACACCTTTGCACCTTTGTAGCCCTTGTAGCTTGTACTAATTTTCAGAGGGGTCCTTGCGAGGGAAAAGGTTTCCCCACTCCTACTCTAAACACTTTTACTTGAGTTCCTTTGGCTTCAGCTGGACTTCAGGCAATGCTTAAGCTATGTATTTCCTGAAGTGTTTTGGTGAATAAGGAAGAGTGTAAGGAAATGATTATGGGTGTTAATAAAGAAGACCGCCCCCACTCGCATGTTCGGTGTGTAGAGCCCAATAAATGGGCAGCCCCCTGCATGTATTCCTTGTTTTTTTGGGCAGCCAAACCCGCTCACAGGTTTAGCGTAACAAGCCTAGTACACAGACAGGTGTTCTTCCCTGCCGTGCTCCAACCACCCCCCTTCTCAGGTCGTTTTTAAACAAGACACGCTCCCACACATGGACACCCAGTGTCCACATGTAGGAGCATCTCATTTGAATGTGGAGGTGCGTGGACATGCGCTCCCACAACCCATGCACCTCCACCCATCCCCCACGCACAGAGCAACCGGCGAAAAGGCGGGTTGCTCTGTAGGTGGAGGTTGGGTGGAGATGAGTGTGCGCCCGTCTGCACCTTTCCCCCCCATGCACGGCCCACACAGTGGTGCTCCACCCTCACGTACCCGCCCCACCCCCCTTTAAACACAGCCTCGGTATCCCACCTGCTACGATGACTCTCAGCCACGATGAATCATGGGAAGAAGCAGCCGCACCAGCTGTTTTCCTTCCAGACTCTGACTGTGGGAGGCGATCCAGCGCCTGCTATCCCCACCCACCCATGGAGATTCATAGCTTGGCTTATACCTGCCAGCACTTGGCAGCTGGAATGAACCTTTCGCTGTGCACATAATGCTGACTTTATTGAGCAGATCACATACTTGATTGAGCATCTATTGTGAAAATTGAAAGTGGAAAAAATTGGAATCAAAAGCGATCATTCTTTACATGATGTCAACCCAATTTCTTGCATCCATGGCTTACAGTAATGTATGGGCAGATAACAGCACAGATCCCTCTCTTGGTTCACATAAAACCCCATGTCAAACATTCACCTTTTGTATCCCCTCTATCATCTTCTGCATTACCGTACAGTGGGAGCAGAATACATCCCTGCTCAAGAGGGCGCTCTACACTTTTTTCCTAGTGTCCAAACATCGTGTAAGGCAACAAGCTCTCTTTCAGTTGCTGGTTTCATCTTTCATCTGATCGAGGCTCTTCCAGTGGCCCTATGGGTATCCTCTCACTGCCATAAGGGCTGGGATGAGAAAAAGTGGCGAGGAGGGTCTAAACTCCATTACTGTCTGTCTTATTCCTGGCAGAGCAAACATGTCAAAAAAAAATTCTAGATCTAACTCTGATCCCAATCTCTCCTCTCCTCTGCGGCTGACACTCTTCTGTTCTGCTGAACTTGGAAATGCAGCAGAGTTGTGCGGTGTCTGCACTCCATCATGCACACATGGTACCCCATTGCTTGCATGTGCCACCTTAGGGGTGGGAAACCGGTAGAATCCGGTATCCGATAATGCCGGTATCGGGCGTACTGGCATTATCGGATTTGACCCGGTAATCCGGACCCGGTACCGGATTCCGGGGTACCGGATTTTTTTTTGCATTGCAGCCATTTAAAAATGGCTGCAATGTAAAAAACTGCCCCAGCAAAAAAGTTTAAAAACCCTCCCCGAGTCCAGGCTGCGCGGGTGGAAGGGGGGACACCCCCCACCCACCCTGCCCAGCCTGGATTTTTGTTTTAAAAGAAAAGACCCAGAGGCGAGGCGAGGCGAGCCC